>APFE030686887.1:0-15443 GCA_000404065.3 Pinus taeda | reverse complement strand
AAAAAATTATTATTTTTATGAATATATATACTATTTAATTTGATAATAGTAGCTAAACACCAGGTTGTAAGAATAGGCAAAAAGAAACTAGCATTTCAGCGATTTTAAAACTTGCACTTTGCCATTTTAAATTTAATTGAGTTAATTGTTTTTATTTAACAGCCCAGCCAACCTTCTTAATAATGGAAACAGTAACATGGTGTAAAAAATATATTTCACTTTTTGCTTATCAGCCTAGGGTCGGATACTTCCTTACATGGAAATGAAAAAAAATATGTATATAATATGTTTAAGTGAAAAAATAGCTAATCATCGAATACGATGATATTTTTTCAATATTATAATATATAAAGTCATAAAATGATGTATTAGTTGTTTTAGGGATAAATTATAAATTGCTTGAATTGCAATTCATTAATTTTGTGGTGGAAAATCCAAATGAGTAAAAAACTATTTTAACCTTGTTCATTATTTTTGTTTATTATTTCTCTGAAGGCATGGTATGTATACATTTTATATTGGTTAGTAAGCCTTTAAATATAACTCAATCATTTAGTAAGTTAAGATTTATACAATTTCTGCTGATGGGGGTGGAGGAGATGGAGATTTACGGAAACATAATGAAAGAAGTAAGGTGGCAAGGCATGCCACCACAAAACAGCATAACCATATAGGAAGTTATGATGGCATGCAGAACTGGCAAGATCCCGAGGCCTAGAAGCTACAGGGTAATGAAGCAGGTTGGTGGCAAGAACGACAATGATCAAAAGATGGGGGAAGGGGGTAAGATCGGTGGCGTTCAATTGAGAGGATGATGGGCAGGTGGAACAAGACTAATAAGAGGAGGCGAGGAAAGTATGCGTGAAAGAAAGGAGACGCAGGGTATTAAAGGAATGATGGCATGCTTTGCTACCCGCATTGGGAGTAGGCACGTTTATGTGAATCCACATAATGCTCAGACAGTGAGTACAGGTAGGAGTATAGAAACCGGAAGAGGCTTAAGAACTGTAGAGGGTAGCCGAAAGGAGAAGGACTGGGATATAGTCTATCACCATATCAGATTAAAGACTGAGGGTGAGAGCGTGGGGGAGGCAGAGGTCGACACGAGTATGGAAGGAAGCTGGACAGGACAGGCCAAAATCATGCAAGCAATGTGGGTGGACATAGACTAGGGCTAGGTGGAGATAGAAAAACACGCGTTTAAGGAGGAAGTGAAGACCACAGAGAAGCTCCACCAAATCCATGTGAGGAAAGGAGGAGTAGGGAGTGTCCGAGAATCAGGGGGAGACCAGCAAGAAGGAAAAGCGAACCTGGAGAAGAAAACCAGACGACCTGGAGGGGAGGATTTCACAGGGAATATATCTTTTGAAATTGAACGGGGAAGCATGACAGCAGCCCTAAAAAAACCCTCGCACCCAGGCCGAGAAAGAGGACGTGGAGGTAGAGGTAGAGGGCGTCAATTCGAAAGACAGGAATCGAGATCAGAATCTGCAGTTGGCCAGCGACGTGGATGGAGAACCATGAAGAATATGGTTCAGGAAGCCAAGAAAGCATACAAGGAAGGCACCAATGCTGAGATTCGTAGGATAATCCAGGAAATAGAGGCCAATGCACTACAGGAGGACTCAGAAACAGAGATGGAGGACTGGGGAATTTGATTCCAGACCCGAGTAACACTAGGAGTAGCATGTCCCTATATAGGTAGGCCCTTCATGTTTACTGGATAGTAAAGAGAATAATGGCAAAAGCTATGGAACAGGTAGCAATGGAAATGGCAGAAATGGCTCAGGGCATCCCAAACTTACGGAGAGAAATGAAGAACCTCCAGATCACCCTGCTCATGCAGGACAATGAGCTAGAAGAGATTCAACAACTTCTAAAGAAGATAGTGCCAGTGATAAAAGATGAAGACATCCCTCCTAAAAACACGGTAGATTAGTCTTCTAGCTATGCTCATGGACTCCTTGATAGTTAGCAGAGTTCTAACTTTCCTGATTGTTTATAGTTTTTAAATGTTGACAGGAAATAAGTTTAGCAATTTTGGTAGTATTGTTCACCTTGCATGGATAGATAGGCTGTTACTTTTTTGCTACTGGTTGGCTTACAAAGACTTAAGGTGGCCAACAGACCCGGTTTCCCTTTGGGGCGAGTTGAGGACACCAAATGTATGTACTTATTTCAACCTGGTTTAATAGAAAATGAAAGGTCCTACTTTAGCTGACAAAAAAAAAAGATTTATACAATTCAATAATTTATTTCTTAAACTTAATTATATTTGTTCATTATTTTTTTTTGGAAGATATGATATGTTATTAGTTTACATTTAAACACCTTACAGTGTGGCCAATGAGCTTTTAAATATGACATGAATCATTTAGTAATTTAAGGTTTGCACAATTCAATAATTTACTTCTTAAATTTGATTTGGGTAAATATTATAACATTTTTTTTATTAATTTCATCATTTAGAATTGACAATTAGAAAATGACTTAGTTTTAAAGTCTTCAATTAATATATATTTCAAAGCTTAACAATTACTTTATACAAACGATTAATTTAATTTGGGATACTTATGCTTAAATAGGTCTTATAACAATACACATTACTTATGTCTAAATAGATCTTATAACAATATGCACTTCATATGTACTGATATAATCATTCACAGGTGATGAACACATGTGGTCAACAACATATAAATAATGAGTTTGTTGATACACAACTATAATTTACATTGAAATGTATCGACCTTGTTTTTTTGTTGAAAAATATCTCCTTAAACCATGTGGCTTGCCAAAGGCTTTTAGTAATTTAAAAGACAAAAGAAAGCTACATCTTGAAAATGTTAAACTAAATTGATGACACCTTACATCACTACATTTGGAATGTAATACCCATTGTGTAATATGAAGTAATATTAGGTGAGTTTGAAAATATTGAATCTTGTTTGTAAAAGGAAGTGCTCCTTAGTTGTTGAAAACATAGCTCTTGGTTACAATAACCAAAATATTGGTATGATTATAAACCTTGTACTCACCCAGCCTCTAGTAAAGAGTTCGTGAGATGCTTAAATGTGGCACTATCATCACTTTGGAGATTTGTGGATTTTTATTTAAAACATATATATATAATTTTTAGTGATTTTGGATATAAAAGTGTATTTCTTTTTTTTATCATTTTAAAATTATGTTTATTTACACTATTTTGCTTAAACAATTTTTTTCTACTTGTTTATTAGGGGTAACATTACCATGTTAGTTATAAAAATAAAGAAATTGCATTTCCATTGAAAAGGATGCATTGTAATACAATTTTAGTAACCAAAGAATTAATGTTATTAAAGATCTTCCAAAAGAAAATTTGCAAATTTTGATTTGAGGAAAGGGAATTTTAGTGCATCACATGTACAGAAAATGTTAGAAGAGCCTCAACCACCATCAAAATAATTGTTTGGAAAAGATCACTCTTGACAACTTGAAGACATAGAAGATCCAATTGAAGTGTGAAATAATGTTTAAGGAAAAAGTCAAACTCTTTAAAATAAAAATGTACCTCTTGAAAATGAAAAAGTCAAACTCTTTAAAATAAAAATGTACCTCTTGAAAATGATGAATTTAATATATTAGATATTACTAATTATTTTCAATGTCCCTTAAAGAAAGTGTTCAATTTTCCATGTTAATGATGAGTATATATTTGTAATATTTTCAACTTTGAAATTATATATATATATATATATATATATATATATATATATATATAGACATAGTTGTTTTAGGATAAAATCTTTTAATAATCTATTTATCTTATTTACTTTTTTTACTTTAAATTTTATGTGAATCATTTACATTTAAAAAAATAAACTTTAAATATATATATTTTTATCCAAATAAGTTTATATATATAAATTGGTTAGAAGTTTAAAAGCAGTGTTAACTTAGCTACAACAATTAATACCTATTGAAAGTAAAGATAAAATAGTGTTAAAAATATTCTTAAAATTTGTATTTAAAAATGCAATGTATCTTAATATTAAAAATATTATAACTATATGAAAATAGATTTTGAAAAATTAAATATGTATAAGGTTTAAATTTTTGAAAAAATAACAAAGACATTATTAAAAGACACATTTAAAAAATGTAAAGTAAATAATTCAACAATAAATTTTCCATAATTAACTCGCAACTATAATTTACATAAAATTATGTGGACCTTAGATTTAGTCAAAGAATATCTCCTTGAACCACATGGCTTTCCAAATATTTTGTGCAATCAAGTTAGCTTTGCCTTTGGTACAAGCTTTTCATAGTTTTATAAACTAATTATTATACTCCTCAATCCACAATTTTTTATTCCTAACCAACAATGATAGTTAACAACCTTCTCAACTATGCCATGTAAATTTTTCGTATGGTTACATCCAAGAACTCCCCCACAATAGTAATTTGATAATGGACAAAGCCATTGCAACAACAAATCATGTGAATTACAAAAGCATAGGGTTTAGTCCATCTAATCATTGGTATACAACCCATATTCATTGATTAAAATATATATGTTTTTTAGTTGATCCTTGGATGACTTTGTGCTCTCATGCATTTCTTGACTTTATCATAGAAATATATATCCAATTGAATGCACATTTACCATAGCATGTTATATAGAGAATTGTCTTAGGCAAGAATAAATATGTGTCAATCAATCTTTGATTATGCAAATATAACACAACTCCTCCAAATCATAACATTCATAAGAAGCAATAATATCTCCATACTTAATCTAATCATCTAAGTAACAAATTTTTCATGCACTAATCAATTTCAATAAATAGCTAGTATCTCATGGTCATTGTTCATTAATTCCTTTACTTGATATGATTTCCACATCAAAGATAGAAAAAGAAAACAACTCAGAAAGGTGTTTTTCTCCATAGTTTTATATAGCAATAAATAATTTCCATCTTTAAGTTAGTTTTATTGATGTTAATCAACAATAAATCAATGATTTTAATTAATGAGTAGATATAGGCATTGAGAGCAACAATTTGATTGTTCTTCACTGAACAAGCAATCTATACATTCAAGTCTGTGCACCTTTGTTTATAACCACCAGGAATGTAATTTTTCTCTCTCTCTAAAAAAACACATCTTTCTCAATTGTCATGATATATTTGGGACAATAAACATGATCACAATTTTTTCTTTTGCAATAAAAATATTGAAATTCATTGATACAATGAAATTATAATTTCTATATGCTCAAATCACAATACCAAAAATCAACTACAATTACATATTTCACTTATAAGAATATAAATTCATATTTCACTAACAAAAATATAAGTACATACTACTTACCAAAATAAAATTGCATAATTAATGTACATTCAATTCTATCCCTTTCAAAAATAATGCTTAATTTTTACGCTTAATTTTTACCTTGCTCCCTTGTTTTTTTTAATTTCTTACCACTCTTCTAAAAAGGAACCCATGATAACTAACTATACATGAGAAGGTAAGTGATCATGGTTCATAGAGGGAACTAATTATTTATTTGAATCAGAACTAAATATTTATTTGATTCAGAGATATCGATTTCATGAAATCTCTTTGTTAAATCTAAAAGCATTTGAGTAAAACTAGTTCCCTTGACTAGGAAAGCTTCATATCCATATCTTCATAACTATAACGATTACTGCTAACAAAAAAAAAACTATTCTGCCATCCTCTCCACGCAATATTTGCACACTATTAATCATGGCAAATACTCAAGGGAGCTGTACACGTAACTCTCACTGGAAAATCCAGTCTATGTAACGCAATTAAATACCAGAGTTAATGCTGCACGTCATCAAAATTTGAAGATATGAAAGCTCCGTACAAACTGTAATTCTTATATCTCTACAAATTTAACCTAAAATCTTTTCATATATATATATATATATATATACCCCATCTTGTCTTTCGCTCGAAAAATATATATTAGCTATTTGAATTTCCTGTGACAGTGCTTCAAGAGAATCTTCTATTCAATACCAGATGCTAATCACACAGGCAAATTCAATCCAATTAATAATATTTTATTAGGAAATTCCCATTTGCCCGCTTTATTAACTAATCAATGAAAAAAAAACCTTTTATTTAATTTTCTTTCAGCAAAAATTATTCCCAATTATATTTTATATCTATATGTATATAAAAATTATAATTAATTTGAGTAAGAGACTAAACACCAAGTGTTAAAAAAGAATAATAGAAAAAGAAAATTAAAGTTTCAGCGATTTTAAATTTTTGCATTTAATATTTTTAATTTAATTGAGCTAATTATTTTTTGGGAGTAGCTCAATTGACAATGAATGTGAAAATAAAGTCTCTTTCGACAAAAAATTTAGATTTAAACCTTGTGCTAATATCTAATCAAGATAAAAAAAATTAAACATAATAAAGATATAATCCTTATCAAACTTAAAAATAATAAATAAAATTATTTAACAAACCTTCTTAAAAATGAAACAACATAATTAAAAAAAAAAAACCATTTTTCATAAATAAAAATACTTTCACTTTATTTGCTATCAGCCTAAGGG
This sequence comes from Pinus taeda, assembly GCA_000404065.3. Lineage (NCBI taxonomy): Eukaryota > Viridiplantae > Streptophyta > Pinopsida > Pinales > Pinaceae > Pinus > Pinus taeda. Next base: position 8,853 of record APFE030686887.1, on the reverse strand, counting down.
TTCGAGTACTTTGCTTAATAGTGAGTTATAAATACATGGAATATTTAACTGAAAAAATACGTTAATCAGCGAATTGACTCACCATCAATTGATTTTTTTTTTTCAATATTATAACATATAAAGTCAAAATGATGTGTTAATTGTTTGAGGATAAATAATGAATTGCAACAATTTATTAATTTTTATAGCGGAAAAATCAAACGCCAAACGCGAAAAAATCCATTTTAACCAAATATATATTTGTTCATTATTTCATGGAAGGCATGTTATGTTATTAGTGTACATTAAAACATTTTAAATATAGATAGTGAGCCTTAAATACGACTTAAATCATTTGGCAATTCAAGATTGTACTTTTTAAGATGATTTATTTTTGAAGTTTTTGATATTTTTGAAGTTTTTGATATTTTTTAAGATGATTTATTTTTAGAGTTTTTGATTAATATATTTTAAAGGTGAATCATTACTTTATATAAATATAATTAAATTAAAGATATGGTATATTTAAATATGTTTTATAATAATATACATTATTTAGGTTTAAATAGATTTTTTAATAATATGTACTTCGTATGTATTGATATATTTATTTACAGGTGATACATACATGTCATCAAATTTAATAAGGACTTTGGCATCTTCAAGAGAAGACAGTATTATTGTGGATTTTTAGAGTCTGTATAGAAAATCACTTTTCACCATAATACAAAATTTTTGCAGGAGTTAGGTAACTCATCCACATTAATATAGGTATTAAGTAGTTAAAAATTATGTCTTATGCAATCCTCACAACAGCTTATAAATAATGAGTTTGTTAATACATAATTATAATTGAAATTGAAATGTATCAACTTTAGGCAATATCTTGAAAATGTTAAACTAAGTTGATGACACCTTAGATCACTACATTTGGAATGTAGTAGGCATTGTGTAATATGAAGTAATATTAGGTGAGCTGAAAACACTGAAATGTTGTTTGTAAAAGGGAGTACTTCTTAGTTGTTGAAAATGTAGCACATGGTTACAATAACCAAAATATTGGTATGATTATAAACCTTATATTCACCAAACATATGGTAAAGATTTCATGGGATGTTTAAATGCCACATATGGTAAATAGTTCATGGGATGTTTAAATGTCATGGTATCATCAATTTGGAGATTTTTTGGATTTTCATTTAAAACAACAGGTACTAATTAGTTATTTTCTATATAGAATTTTTAGTGATTTTAGATATAAAAGCATTTCATTTTTTTATCATTTTTAAGTTACGTTAGTTTACACTATTTAGCATAAACAATTTTTCTCTACTTTTTAATTAGGGATAATATTAGCATGTTATTTTAAAAGAATGCATTTCCAATGAAAATGAAATAATGAAGTTCAATTTTAGTAACCAAAGAATTAATGTTACTAAATATCTTCCAATGGAAAATTTGCAAATTTTGGTTTGAGGAAAGGAAATTTTATTGCATCACATGTAGAGAAAATGATAGAGGAGCCACAACCACAATTGAAATGGTTGTTTAGAAAGTATCACTATCGACAACTTGAAAACGTAAAAGATTGAATTGAAGTGTGAAGTAATGTCAAAGGAAAAAGTTAAACCCTTTAAAATAAAATTGTACCTCTTCAACATGATGAATTTAATATATTAGATCTTATTGATTATTTTCAATATCCTTTAAAGAAAATGTTCAGTTTTCCATGTTATTGATGAGTTTGTATTTGTAATATTTTCAACTTTGAGATTTTACACATTAAATATAAATGTTTTGAATGAACCTTTTTATGCTTATATTCATATTTTCGTTGTACCTTTTCTTTTTAATTTATGTGATTACTTACATTTAAAAAAAAAAAACTTTTAAAAATATAATATAATATTATATATATATATTATTCAAATAAGTTATTATAATTACATTTAAAAAATAAAACTTTATATATATATATTATATATAATCTATATATATCAAATAAGTTATTATATTTAATATATAATTAAAGGCTAAAAATAATGTTACTTAGCTACAACAGTTTGATTATTAGAGTAAGATAAACGAAATGTTAAAAATATTCTAAATTGTATCTAAAGGTGTGATATCCTAATTATTAAGATATAATTATAAAAAATAAAGTTTTTGAAAAAAATATTATATATAACAGTGTCTACATTTTTTTTTGGATGAAACAAGAAAAAAACATTACTAAAAAAAAACAAATCAATTTTTTTAAAAAATAGAAACACCAATAAAAAAATTATGATACTTTATAACTAAAATATTAAATGACAAAATAATACCTTGAAAAAAGGATGTTATTGGTAGCAATAGTTTTTTAAACACGGAAAGAAATAAAACAAAAAACATTATAAAATTGTTATCAAGTAAATAGTTAAATAATAAATTTTCCATAGTTAACTCACAACTATAATTTACATAAAAATATGTGGACCTTAGATTTAGTCCAAGAATACCTCCTTGAACCACATGGATTTCCAAAGGAGTTGAGAAATCAAGTTAGCTTTGCCTTTTGTCCAACCTTTAGTTCTATAAACTATTTATTATACTCCTCAATCGACAATTTTGTATTCCTAGTCAACAAAGACCTCTGACAACCTTCTCAACTATTCCATTGAACTTTTTCCTATGGTTACATCCAATAACCCCACCATAGTATTCATTTGATAATGGACAATAAGACATTGCAACAACAAATCATCTCAATTACAAAAACATACGATTTTAGGCAATCTAATCATTGGTATAAAGCTAACATTCATTGATTAAAATAGATATTTTTCTTATGTTATCCTTGGATCACTTTGTTCTCTCATGCATTTCTTGACTTGGTTATCACTCAAAAGTCTTCCCTAGAAGTTATAAACAAGGAATAATCTGAGGTAACCACAAACCTAATCTTTTAGACTCAGGTTCTAGCCAACCTAACTCCAGAGAGGGCTCTTACTTTATAGTTTAACTTTGTTTTGGGTAGGATTTCAGGCTACTTCTTGGTCTCATAATGTTTTGGGTTGATTGGATGGTGGATTGAAGGGAACAGATGGGCAGAACAAGTATTAAGGCCATTGGGCTATGGAGTCAATGAAATAGTGTCTTAATTGGATCAGATCAATTACTAAAGGAAGAGTTCACGAGGCAGGTTAGCACAACAAAAAGCAAATCTGCAGGTTCAAATGGATGAGGTAGTCCTAACTAGGGTAAAAGGGCAATGAAGAATCATTAAACCGAGATCAAGATGAAGAATAGAAGGAGATCAGTAGCAAAGGGCAACTAAGAATCCTTTACTATGGACCTAAGGGGGGAAACTATAGAAGTAAGGGAGAAACTAAGAATCCCTAGACCAAGATAGTTTAGCAGAAAACAAAGAGAAAGTAAACAGTCAAAACAAAGAGTATTTAAGCTAATTCTGAGATATCGTTCCTTGTTTACTATTAAGATTTCATAGAGAAAACATATGAATATTTATAACATGACGAGAAAACAATATTTAAACATGAAGAGATAATACTTATTTGGTTCCAATTGTTCACAAGAATCCAGTGAAATGTCTTTAGCTTTATTTCATGACCCAGCAAAACTAGTCCAGTCTTGAATACAATAGCTACTTAGCTCGATATAAAATGCCTACAGAAATGTATTTTAATCCACCCTAATTACTTCAAAATGTGAAGTATTTATAACAAAAATGTTACAAAATATCTCATAACAATATGAGAATTATTCTAGCAAACCAAAAATATCTTCAAGCATGAAGGTAGAGACAGATGGAGAACTGCCTTCTTACTGTGAATGTGTTGGCTGTTGTAATTCGAATTTGGCTCTTTCAGTTGCTTTATAGTTGTGTGCTGAAATCACTTTCTGTCTTCAATCTACTGATACTATTTACCTGCTACACTTTGACTCTGTTTCATTTGTTTTATTTGACTACCATATATATTTACTGCAGTAACTTTATAATAAATCTGTTAATTTCAACCGCCATCCACCTTCGGGTAATTTCATCCTCAGTATTTTTCTATATATCTCATCAGCCTCGGTGTACTTGGCAAAATTTGGTTTTTTGACGAATAAGTGTTTTATCTCATGTTCTATGAAAAATAGATTTTCCAAACTATCATATAATACCTTTCCCGTGGGCAGAGCTTTTACCCCTGAAGTACTAGCTTGGCTGCTAGCCAACTTGTTCAGTCTTTCAATGTAATCATCCTGAGTCATTAGCTTGTCATGGATTACCATAGGACTAGGGAGTCCTTTTTCCCTTAAAATACCATACTTAGTCATAAATCTATAAATATCAGCTTGGATGCTTTGGAATCTTTTCTCAAGATTGAGCATCAGGTTCCTTTTGGTGAGAATCTTCTTGATTTCTGTGATGGTCCCTATTCTATCTTTTATGCCCAGTTCATCTAGCTGAGACCTGTTTTTACTGTTCAAAAGTTCTATCAATTGTTTGGCCTCTTCAGGTTTATCCCCCAAATCTTCTCTTGTTTTATGAATTGCTTTGGTGGCCACTTTCATCAGTTTAGTTTGCTAAAATGTTATTTGAATAGATGGCCAAACATCATTGATAGAGTCAATGATGTTGGCCCAGAGCATTTCCTTCATATCTCCTAGTGGCTTTTGCAATGTCAAGTCCTTTTCAAGGACTTTTATCCTTTCTCCCATTCTTTGATTCTTCTGAAATTCTTCTTTCTGTTGTATTTGTGCAAGTTTGCAATCAGTCTCCAAACTTGACACATTTTCTCTAAGCTTTTTAAGCTTAGTAGCCTGGATGGTCATTTCCTCGATGACTTTTACCAATTCAACTATCTTTTCTGTGGATGTCCCTGTGATTATAGAGGTACTTGTGATTGGCATAGCTGTAGCTGGTGGAATTGTTGGTGTTAAGGAAGCAGCCAATATGGAAGGCACTACTGTAGAGACTGTGGGAATTATAGTCTATGGAGTGGTGGCCAACTCACTCTGTTTAGACTGTATCAAGTTATCCAGCTCGTTCTCTGTTTCTTTTAGTTGATCATTTAGCTTAAGAACTAATTCTATAAGCTCTTCCTCCTTCTGAGTTTCTAATACTTCAACTGTTCGTGCATGGTGCAAAGGAGGAATTTTAAGTTGTTTTTTCAATGCAGCTATATCATCATTTTTCTTTTTAATTAGCTTTTCTGTAGCCTTTACATCCTTGGGATCATGTCCCATCTCTATTATTAAGTCCTCTAAGGACTTTATCTTGGTATCCTTGGCCCAGGAAGAGGCCTTCTCTAACTGGAATTGCGCTGATATATTATTCAACGAATTTTGGAGTTGGTGTGCAGTAATGGCCTTGCTGGTCAATGTACAATAGACCATTTCCCTGGTCTTTTTGTGTAATTCTATTTGTTCAATAGGATGAATATCCTTCGCCAACACCTCAAAGTCTGTTTTCAGGTTATCTACTATAGACCTAGGTTGTTGTGTTGTAGGCTTCATGAAATTCATTTGCATTTTACCTTCTTTTACATCAAAGGCTGACATTAGCCTTGTTTGATTATTAGGAGCCAATTTAAGGTATTGTGCATAACTTTGGGCCTTCAAGCTTTCATTTCTGGCCTTTATTTCTTTATATTTCTCTATGATGTCTTGGTTCTAGCTTGTTGGAGCTCTAAAGTAGGATACTTCCATGTTCTGTTGTCTCTCCAACATTTAAGCCTGTGAAGTGGAAGGTTCTTGTGTACCTCCAAAGGGGGTAGTCTGCCTACTTTCTGCTCTTTCTATACCTATAGTTCTAGCTGTTTCCTCTGTGAATTCCTGTTCTAAAAATGGATTCAATCTTTGCCTCTTAACATAAGTCTGTGCAGTAGGTTTGCTAGGAGTGATCTCCTTTCTATTTCTTTTGGGATTCTTAACCTCATTTAGAGGAGTTTGTACAATAGAAGGATTACTCATGATGTGTTATGGTTGAGCCAACTCTTCTGATATGTCTGGTTGTTCAGATTCCTCTTGCTCTTGAAGTTCTTCTTCTGGTAGTTGTTCACTGTGTTCCTGTGTCTCTCTTTGGGATTGGGATTCTTCTGGCACCTGTAGAAAGGAATCTTCATCAAGTCTTCTTTCTAAATCAATAAACACATTATTGACAATAGTTTCTATGCTATCCCTGTCTATTAGAGTGTTCTCCACCCATTCCATTTGATTTGCATATTGTTCTATTTGAGGGATTTTGTGGTGGATGTAGGGAGACAATTTGTTTTTCTGTCTTCTGTTACAAATGACATCAAAGGGGTCATATCTCCAGATGAAACTTTGTTTGAGTTTGAGCCCTTGAATAATTTCCTCTGCAACTCTTCCAGCTTCTCTATTGTTACACACAAAGGGGCCTAGCTGGTCTATTATTCAGAGTTGTGCCTTTTTCTTGGCCTTCACAAAATGTACCTCATTTGAGTTGATTATTTTCCTGTAGTACTCCAGAGCAAATAATCTCATTGGGAGGTATCTTGGCAATTTGTAAGGTGCTAATTTGCAACCATATATTCTAATTTCAGTGTGATTTTGGTACAAGTACCAATATCCCACTTTATACTATTTGGACAGCTGTAGGACCCTCCTGATATCTACACTGATTCTTGGAGGAGGACTTCCTATCAGCATGGTAGCTACTGGATGCACAAATAGGTCTATAATCTGTATAGGTGTATGGAGATTCATATTTGTGGATTAAAGGGGTACAAAAGACTACTGATCTAGGTTTTCCTTTGGTGTCAAGCTTTTGAATAGTGAAAGGAAAATTGTCAGATTGATAATAAAGAAACATATGATACAACAATGATGAGTATTTGAATACTCTCTCATTTTCCAATCTCCTGAACTGATCATGCATTTTATCTGAGATGAATTTTTCATAGTCAAACATGATGGCAGGGGGCTTCCTAGGAGTGAAAATGGACATGTAGGCAAGAATAATTTCATCTACATATTCACTAGTAGTATATGTTGAGATTGCAACAAGATGATGGAGCTTAGTGAAAAGAGTCGCCTTCACTAAGTGGGCCCGCAGGCTATTTTTGGCGCAAGTCTATTTTTAGACTATGTCTATTTTTAGACATATGGATCATGTCTATGGATTGCAGGTTGCTGTTTATGGATGATTGATCAAGCTGGAAAAATAGATGGACTTCTATTTTTAGACCACAGCGGAGTGACACCACAGCGGAGTGACTGCTCAGTCTAAATATAGAACAGTCAAATATTATTAGCTCATAATAATATTTAGACTATAAACTTTGTCTTATTCTCTTGGAGCACTTCAGGATGAGCTACGGATGTGGTACATGCAGATCCCAGAAGGAAATACGTGGTTACCTATGGGATGACTAATATTTGCATGCAGGACTTCAGTTAGAACTCAAGAGAGTTGAGTTTAGTGGACTGGAGGTGCAGTTGATGGAGTTGTGTTCAGTTTAGCTTTGTTAAACTGGTTGTATTTAGTCTAACTGGAAAATAGACTAGAGATGAGTTGGGTGAATTAGTTATTAATTAATTCACAAAGTTATTAACTCATAATACAACTAATGAATACATCAGTTAACTCAGTTGCATGTCAGTGCATGTTCAGTTCAGCAGGGACAGGTGTTAGAGAATCAGATTGCTATCAGTTGTGACTATAGTTGTGCATCAGATCTTGCACAATCAAGGGATTGAGTATGCCAATGAATTTTCCCACATTGTAGCTTGTGCTCACGTGATTTTTCCAAGTAAATACGTGGTTGCCTTGGAATTATCATCAGTTCTTGAGCAGGTATTGAGCAGCGGAGGCAGGCAAGCAGCGAAGGAGATTTGAGCAAGTGATTGATTCAGATCTGAGCTGTATTATGTGTAACAGAGGTGGAGATACTTGTGAGAAGTATTATGCTGTGTAATGTTACATGACTTAATCATTAATATACAGATAGTTGGGGTTTTTAGCGAGATGCTTTCCCCGGGATACATACTGTGTTAATGTGTGAAAGCTCTTGATGTTTTATTGTTATTGATGCTGCTATATTGATGATCAACGTAGAGGAGCTTATGTATTGTGTATGTTTTCCGCAATAGTACATGATCAGGATAATCTCCATTGAATATGTGTTAAAATATTCAAAATTTCTACATGGTATCAGAGCTGGTTGATTTGTAGAAGATATTTCTACAGGATATCAAAGCAAGGATTGATCATCAGATCTATCATTCAGAAAGTGACTACGTTTTATTTCTTCAGGCAGAGTCTGTAATCGGCCAGGTAGCCTCTGGATTCATCCTTCTTTTGGAAGGTGAGATATCCGGTGAATGCCCATACAGTCGATCTCTGTACAAGAAATACTTCGTTCTCACGAATTTTAGATCGGAAGCAGTTGAGTTGGTTGCTGGTGGAATTCGAAATTTGCAGAAGTATTTTCTTGGTGACAATGCAGCAATGTCTTTCAACGGATTGCGATTGGAGTATGCTCTTGAGGGCAGCTCAAACTATATTGCATGGAAGGACAGGATGGAGGCAGTATTGGATGATAACGGGCTGAAGGAGTTCATAGATACGGATACCCCAAAGCCTACTGATGCTACTCAAGCTGATGCTTGGCAAAAGAAGATCGCAAAATGTCGAAGGATTCTGTTGGAGGGCGTGAAGGATCACATTGTGTCCAGCCTCCATTGAAAGGCTACTCCATATTTGATGTGGAAATCATTAACAGAATTATTCCAAAGCAAGAGCGATCAGAGGAAGCTGGCGCTCAAAGATAAACTCAGAAACATCAAATGCGAGAAGGGTGACAGTATTCCCAAGTATCTCACGAAGTTCACTCAGGTTCGAGATGAGCTGGGAAGTGT
>APFE030686883.1:46399-126233 GCA_000404065.3 Pinus taeda | reverse complement strand
TTCTTGTTCATGCTCATTATTTTATGGTACTGATATGCAAAAATAATTCAAAGTGTAAATAACGAAGATTTGGTAAAGTACTAGATAATACTGATTCACCCCCCTTCTCAGTATTATTTTCAACAGAAGGTTGCAAGATAAGGTTATAACACATAATACATCATTAAATTGACCATTGTCTAGATGAACAGTTCCAGTCCCTAAAATATTAAGAGATCTCTCATCACCAACATATGTATTTTTGGTGTTACAATCATTTAAAGAAGAAAAAACGGCTTTGTTTTTGGCCATGTGATAAGAAGCTCCAAAATCAATGAGCCACCCATGAGAATGAGAAGAAGAAGATACATTTAGTGCGTAACCAGACCGAGATGCTTGAAAAACATGTGAAGAAAGTGTTATTCCTGAAGTGGAAGTTGAAGTTGAAGAGTGCTCCAAATGGATGATATGTTTCTTAATTTCTTCTTCGAAGGCTTCCATCTTATTAAAGCATTTGGATTCTAAGTGATAATCTCAATTACAAAAGTGGCAATGTCTATCAGTCTTCTTCCCTTTGTTTTTATTTGCCTTATCATTTTGTTGAAATTATTTTTCATTTTGAGATTGAAATTGCTTAGGACCCTTGTTTGGTTTAGGACCATTCTTTTTAGGATACTGCTTCTTAGGATTCTTTGAATTTGGTTGTTGTTGGGTGGCTAAGGATTTCTTAGAAGAGTTTCCAAGATTAAGAAGACCAAGATATAAGAGAATTTATTGTTCTCTTATTAAAGAATCACACAAGGCATCAAAAGAGGGGGACTTGTAGTCTTGTTCTTGAGAAATAAAGGCTTCTCTAGTAGAATGGAAGGTGGAAACAAACACAGAGTAGGTTGGTCCCAACTTAGTAAGAATGGAATAGATAAGGCTACCATCTTCTTTCTTAACCTTAACACCTTCCAAGAGAAGTCTAAGGGTCTTGAACTTGGACAAAAAATCTTCAATGGAAGAAAAATTATTTGGGTCCAATGTAAGAAACTCATTTTCGAGTTCATGGGCTCTAATTTCATTTTTAATTCCAAAAACTTTAGTGAGTTGTTTCATTGCTTCATTAAGAGTATCAAGTTCTGTGATATGGAATCTAAGGTCTAGAGAAATAGACATCCCTATCAACCCACATGCTTGAGGTTTTGTTTCTTGGCCTGAGGCTATTCTATAAAGACCTTTACTTCTAAGTAAATCCACAATGTAGGACCACCATTGGAAGTAGTTGGTGTTGTTAAGAATAACTTGGCGTTGACTTTCCATTTTAATAGAAAGTGAAGTTGTAGATGATGAAACTAAGTGTTCCAATAGAAAGATCTCGAAAAATTAGGCTGATTAAAAAAAAATCGGCTTCTGGGTGAAGAAGTTATGGCTTTTTGAAGAAAAATTGTTGAAGATGCTGACGAAGTACGTGAATGTCCAGAAATGAATGATAATGTTATATTTTTAAAATACCCCCCTCCCCCCTTTCCAAACTTAACCTAATTAGCTCACTTTACAAAAATATTTTAGGTGACTCACTTTTATAAATAAGTGAAAGTCACTTTTACAATGGTACTTTATGAGCTACCAACTAAATTGTAACTTAAATAAAAGATAAAGAGACTTTAGAATTATAAGTGACTCACTTTTTATAATGGGCGAGAACACTTTTACATAAAGTAACTTTAAAACATAAGTTTTATGTGCTTTTTAAAAAGTAACTCAACAAAAAGAAAGACTTGAACTCAAGACATCTATTCTCATAAAGTAACTTTGGACCAAGTGAGCTAGTTTAAAAGGTTAGTAAATTTTGGAAAAGAGAAAAAGTAACTCAACAAAAAGAAAGACTTGAACTCAAGACATCTATTCTCATAAAGTAAGTTTGGACCAAGTGAGCTAGTTTAAAAGGTTAGTAATTTTTATTTTTATTTTAGTCACTGCAGCTTTGGGGTGCATGCTTACTTGAAAAAACTATTTTTTGCCTACAAAACAAAAACCACAAAATCCAACATGGACATAGAAAGAAAACAAACCTTACAGCTTGAAGTTAGCTTTAGCCAGAAACTATATATTTTCCTCAATGTTTCTGATTTTTCGAGATCACACTAAGGCACGGCGGAAAAGAGCATACACATGTGAAAAATCCTTCCTTTCTGTTTCTGATTTGCCCAAATCGCATAGAGTCGTGGGGCAAAGATTATATGCATAAATGAAAGGTATAGATTCATAATAAAAAGCAAAGAGCTAAATAAACCGAAATAAACAGAGAGATGAATAGCTAGAACTACAAATATAGACTGTATACCTCCAGATCTTAAAAATGACATAGCTAGGGCTACCGGAAACATTTTCGCATGAAACGAAAGGGGTTACTCACTGGAACAGATGCTCCTAACACAATAGAGGAGTCCTCTCAACCCGAAAGTAGTCATAAATAGTATATCTGGGAAACAACAGTCGGATGCAGTTGTACCTACTTCAAATTTGGATCACCAATGGATGTGGCCCTCAAATAGCTCCAATACCATGTATGAATTTACAGGTTAAGTTCCTCAGACAGAACACCAAAGGACACCACTCACAAACATATCACATATCAATACACCACTGTTCTTGACGTGGTTAAAACCCTCAAAGAGGGAAATAGTCCATGGCCTGAGCCAACACAGCTACTTCAAGCAATTTATTGGTAAAAGAATGAAAATTTACATAAGATTCTCTCATCAATAGTTACCCTACAAATGACCCTCCATGTTATTTAAATAGAGATCATGGACCAATTAGGTGTTAAGCCATGAATTAGGTGTCAGTAATACTGAGGAGAGAATAAACCATCAGATCACTTCATGTCTAGAACATATCGAGACTGTCGGATTGTAAGTTACAAAAGTACATAGTAAAGAAACACACTTTACCTAACTCTACACTAGACTAAGTTATAATTAACTATTTCCTATGTGTCAAAATATCCTAACATAAAATTATGACAAATAGAACATTAAACAATATTCATCAGAGGAAAGAATCGATTAACACTTCCATAGTTAGGAGTAAAATATTTTATTTGAAGACTTTCTTTCCTTGGTTGTTGATGGGGTTGACCTTTTATCTCCTTGTTGATCATTTCAAATTTTGCATTAGAATTCCTTGCCTCAGTTTATGAGCTAGATTCACTGTTAACGGTTTCATGAAAACCAAGACTAGATTTGATGGCAAGAGACCTTTGACTACTAATAATATTATCCAAAATCTTAGTACTATCTTGAAATCGTAAAAGTTCATCTTTTTCTTTGTTGATCTAGGTTGTCATTGATGTCAATAAGGCAATATTCTGGACAGTCAACAATGATGTGAAGCCAAGTAGAGCAGATACATGAAGCAATACGAGTATGTCAATATGGAAATATTCTAGGATACTAAATGATGATATGAAGCCAAGGAGAAGTAGAGAAAATCCATGAATAAATAGGAGCAAGAAGCCATGAGGGGAAACCTGAGGAAAACCAAGGAAAAGTAGAGTAGATCCGTGAAGAAATAGGAGCAAGAAGCCATGAGAGGAAACCAAAGGAAAGCCAAGGAGAAGTAGAGTAGATCCATGAGGAAACAGGAGCAAGAAGCCATGAGGGGAAACCAAAGGAAAGACGAGACAGTCAAGCCATTAAATATTGCATCAGAAACAGGTCATTAGAAGCCACGAGAAACAAAGAGAAACACATATCAGAGGTGCATAAGTGAAGGTTCATAAATAGTGTTAACAAAGGAGCCATATCATGCAAGATTGGAGGAATATCAAAGAAGAGCTATTGGAGCAGTGCATCGGAAGCCATCGTGGAGTATATCAGACTAGAAAAGAGCGGAGGAGTATATATTAGGTTAAGGTATATAACCACATATATCGGGTTAGTCCCATCAGACCAGAAAAGAGTGGAGGAGCATATATCAAGTTAAATTATATAATATCGAGTTAAAGTCAAAGTGAATGCACGTGGTTATAGTCCAAAATATGGGTTTGTAATAGTGGCAGTGGTTTTTGGGTGGACTCAAGGCTGTAAGTAGTATTTAGGGCTGATCACCCGATACCATTCATTGAATGACGTGTGGCAGGAGAAGGAGAGAGGAAACTGCTTTATCGGGTGGGTAATCCTCATGCATGTAGCTCACCCGATATCGTTGTCGAGTGTTAGATCAAATGCAGTTTTGATCTATGGTGCAGGATCACCAAGTAGCTTTGTTGGTCGAGTGTAAAATCAACCATCGGATGGGATGGTAGGATCTATGGTGGAGGATTGATCCGGAAAAAGGCAAACATCGGAAAATGCGCAAAGGCTATAAAAAGGCGGAAAAGGTATGTTACACATGATTATTGTGTATTTATATTATATAAACATTATAATAGAAATAGTGCGGATATTAAGGTTTTCCATGTATTTCATATGTATCCCATATTCTGGCTTTAAGCCTTGCCACAATAAAAATATGTTATTGTGATATATATCTATAATATATATATATTATATATATATATATTAATAATATAATATATATATATAATATATATATAATATAGATAATATATAATATATATATATTATAAATATATGGACCCGCGGGACCATTACAATATGATGTATTGTTATATCGCATCCGCCTATCAGAACTCTCATATCGCAAGTTATGAAGGGTTGTCACCCCCGAAACCCCCGACTGTGATATATAGTTGTGCACCTGATGGTCCTATTATATCGCACCCTAATGGTATATCGCGTCCGTCATATCGGGAGTTATGTATCACAACGTTTAAAGTCCTTTTCACGTTAAAATTGTGATTGCGATAACAACGTGGCCCTGACTACACCATTGCAATATGATTTAATATATTATCACATCCTTCGCATATCGCATATATTGTAAAGCCTTGGCACACTATAAAGCACCGATTGTGATATATACATATGGACCCGATGGATTCATTAAAAACAGTTCATTGAATGTTGCATCCATCTCATCGACAGAAGGAGAATTGGCCATGTTGTGTGCAAATCTTTCAATTGCGATAGAGTTGTGGAATCAATATAATATCACATCCAGAAGGGGAATCAACCATTGGCGATGTTATAGGCTCGACTTATAGAATACCTCTAGAAAGTTACGATTGCGATTGAGAAGTGACATGGCATGTGGGACCTCCCTGTTGGTACAACCTCTCCAATGAAATCCTCCGTAAATAATGAAGTCTATTGTATGAATAATATTAAAGAAAAAGGGCCTCTCTAATATTTTTTAATATTCAACATTTCTTTATAATACGGCCTCTCTTCCTCATTTACGTGTCCTATGAGTATTGGAACACTCGAATAGATAGAGGAAGCCATGGACCGGGAAGTCGAAGAATCAAGCGAGCCAGATGGACGAGTGAGCATAGGGGAAGCTAAAGCGACTGAAGGAGGGAAGCCTAAAGGTCAACCGAGTGTTGAGGAAGCCGAAGCTCAAGCAAGCAAGGAGGAAGCTAAAGGTCTGGCATATCAAGCATATAAAACATAGAAGAAGGAAAGTTTAGATGTTGGAAAAACTGGAAGAAATAGAGGCAGCAGTAAGTCCAGCAGGACAGGAGGAAGCCGAAGGTCCAGCAGGACAAGAGGAAGTTGAAGGTCCAGCAGGATAAGAGGAAACAGACAGATGAGCAACTCTGTTGATCGTGCTAACCTGTGAAAGGCTCAGACCAGTGATGAATTAATCAAAGCTTAGTGCAGCTAATAGTAGACTCACTAAAGTTGTGTGGAGACATTATCAAAAATCATGATGGCTATTACAGACTCTATGTGGACAGTATGAAGAGTTGTATAGACTTATTCATATGAAGACTGATTGCCATTGATGTTGTAGCATGGAGACTATAGTGAAGTTGTAAACAAACAAAACCCATTAAAGAAGAGCTTCTGAGAGCAGAACATTACTATCAAACATGCCTTGACAAGAGGGTTGGAGCCCTTGGGTTTGGTGTCTTAGAATTTTGAAGGATTAGCATCCTTGGAGTTGGTGCTCCTATATCCAAAGTTGGTGCCTTAACAAAATAGATCCAGACAGTTTGCAGTAGAAGGTTGGAGCCCTTGAGGTTGGTATCTTAGAACTGGAAGGATTGGTGTCTTGGGAGTTGGTGCTCCTAAGTCCAAGGTTGGTGCCTTGACAAAACAGAGTTGGTGCTTTGGAGGTTAGAGCCTCACAAAAGTCCAAGTTGGTGCTTGGAAACAGATTGGAATCATATATGTATTGTATCTACTTTATTGCAAAGATTATATTAATAAAATCATTTATTCTTGTTGTTCATCTTGTGTTTTAAATATAAATGTTTTAACTGGTAAAAATAACAATTGAAAAGAAATACCGATTCACCCCCCCTCTCAATATTTCCAGCAATTGGTATCAGAGCCAGTAGCTTCTTTCAAAGCCTAATAGCTTGAAGGTTGATCTTTAAAACACAAATGGCGAAGTCAAGGAAGAAAGTCTCCAGTCCTCCTCAAGATGTCTCCCTCTACCACTAAAATAGAAGACAATCAATTTGACGAGGCTCCATGGTTCAATGGGAACTTTAATATATGGGAAGCAACAATGAGAAATTTCTTAAAGACTCAAGGCATTGAAATCTGGAAATCAGTAATTGTTGATAGCATGATGGATGGAGAATCCAAGGAGTACAATGCAAAAGTAATGAAGGCAATCTTGAATGGGCTACCTGATTTTAGAAAGAGAAATTTAGGAAAATGTTCATCAGCAAAGGGTATATGGGACAAACTTCATGAACTTCACTCAAAAGGAGCATTGACCATGACCATCAATCAAGAAGATGATGGAAATCAAGAAGGAAATACAGAACCCATCACAGAAGCTAAAGATGAGAATGATGATATCAAGGCTAAAGAAGATCTAGAAGATGAAGAGAATGAAAAAGATTTTGTAGAAGATCTCCTCGCTCAACTTACAGCTTCCATGGAAGAGATTATCAATTTGAAAAAGGAAAACAAGGAACTTAAGAATAAAGAACTAGCTGGTGACCAAGACCAAACAAGGGAGAATTTTGACCTTGTCCAGCTTCAAATACAAGAAAGGGATGAAGAGCTTGCCAAGATTAAGAAGGAATTTCATCAAAACAAAAGAAAGAATCATGAATAAGTCATATCCATGACAAATCAATTGGATAAAGCAAAGAAACGGGTAGATACCTTCAAGTCAACTACAAGAAGCAAGAAAGTTAGCACAAGGAGATGAGAAGACAATGGAAGCATTAGCAATCATAGAAGAACAGGTCGATGAAGTAGAAAAAGAGAGAAACACCATGATATGTCAACTAAAAGAAAAGGATGAAGAAATATTCAAATTAAAATCTAACATCAAAATTCTTAAGGCCGAAACATGTAAAGCTACAAGGATCAAGGAAGAAATGGAGAGAATTCTAGCAAAGGAAAATGAAGAAACCTTCAAAATGAAGTCAGATATCATCTCCCTTAAAATAGAAGCAAATGAAGCTACTCATATCAAGTAAGAAACTGAGAAACAACTTGCTAAGAAGAAATATGAGTGTGAAAGATTGGAAGAAGAGATTGTCTTCCTCGGGAAAAAGGATGAAGGGATGAACAAAACCTTGAAGAGCTCTCAAGCCTTGGATGACATGCTCAACCATCAAAGATGTCCATTTGATAAATCAGGTCGCAGGTATGTAGGTGAATCCTCAAACAAGAATGATAATGCTTCAAACAAAAGGGGATGTGAAGAAGCCAGAAAGAAATGGTGATGCTCCCAGTTTCGGCAAAGGAAAGGAGAAAAATCAAGGCAAAAATGGAAGAAATCCTTCTCCAAGAAGAAATGTAGATAATGTCAAGGATGCTAAAAGCAATGGTTATCATCGAAGGATCTCAAGACAAAAATAATTCAAAAGTACATCAAGGAAATCTCTATCTCCCAGGTACCAAAGTTTATTTCTTGGTTATTGTTATTCTTGTACAAATTTTGGTCACATGGCAAAAGATTGTAAAGCATATCATAAAGATAGATGTTATGGTCCCTAACCATATCATAAAGATAGATATTATGGTCCCCAACAATCTCCAAGCAACAATTTTGTAGGAAGAAATCATGAATTCTTATTCATGAACAATGTAGAATGCTTCAAGTGTCATAACATTGGTCATATGGCACGTGATTGTAACTTAACTTGGGCTCTTACACAAGCTAGAACCATGCCAAAGAAGAAAGTTACACAAGTATGGAGAAGGAAGAAAATACAATCCGAAAGTCCCTTGAACTCCCCAGCCAACAACACTTGTTATTGGCCTGATTTTTGACAACCTAAGCATTTGATGGGAAGACTCTATCAAAAGAGATGATGCATACAATTAGGTGGAGCCTACAATTCTCGATCATTATTGCAGAATCTATTCATGAAAGGGTCCTTATGAAATCCTTATTGAGCTATATTAACAATCATTCTTTGATAAAGATCATCTCTTAGGAGCACTCCATTAAAGAATTGATCTCTTAACTATTCTTTAAACTGTTGTTGGAGATGTTTTTCCACTTGATCACTAAGTAGTAATTGGAGCAATAGAGAAGGTCATCTAATACTAGAGAAATAGGGAAAATAACTATGGTGCTAATATTACAGATGTTAAATGTTTCGAATTAGGGATTTGATGTGAGAACAGGTAGATTATGGACACAAATAGAGGCAACCTTCAAACAAATAGATACATCTGGGAATGAAGCATGAAGCAAGAGCAGTTGGCAGCATCTAACAAAACTGAAGCATTGCAAAAGGATGCAAATCAGCAAAAGGAATTTGAAAGACTATCACAGATTGGATAGAAAAATCAACTAGTGGAGATAACTTGCAGAAACTTTTACAAGAACACAAGGAAAAGATGGTGCACCAAAAAGACTATAGAAAGGAGAATGTTGTGCATTGGAATATAGCTCAATAACCTAAGGAGAAGCACAAAAATACAAAGGAACTCTAATCTAAAGAGAGATATCAAGAAAGACAATTTCAGTGGAATTTTCTTGATTGGACTATGAAGGCCCCTTAATTCTGATTGTGGAGACAACAAAATATGGATTGAAGTATAAAAACCTGGATTTGGACACTTGTTATGTGGCTATTTGCAATCTATTTGAAAGTGTTGAAGTGGAGCATCTTTAAGAATTTCTGAAGCCATGATAAAGTAGTTATGAGACATGAAGAGGCAATAATGTGCTAGTTGCAACAATCCTTCAATCTTGAGTAAAAAGAAGAGCACTATGACAGGGGGAGTAACAGACCCATGAAGATCTACTATTCATGAAGAAGAGTAGAATTTTGATAGGGGGAGTCCTTGTGCACTCCTTTTCCATTGATGTCAAAGGAGGAGAAAAGAAGAATATTGTCATCAATAACAAAGGGGGAGATTGTTGATCTAGGTTGTCATTGATGACAATAAGGAAATATTCTAGATAGTAAACAATGATGTGAATCCAAGTAGAGTAGATACATGAAGCAACATGAGTATGTCAATATGGTAATACTCTAGGATACTAAATGATGATATGAAGCCAAGGATAAGTAGAGCAGATCCATGAAGAAACAACAACAAGAAGCCATGAGGGGAAAGCAGAGGAAATCCAAGGAGAAGTAGAGCAGATCCGTGAAGAAACAGGAGCAAGAAACCATGAGGGGAAACCAGAGGAAAGCCAAGGAGAAGTAGAGCAGATCCGTAAAGAAACAGGAGCAAGAAGCCATGAGGGGAAACCAGAGGAAAGCCAAGATAGTCAAGCCATTAAAGAGTCCATCAGAAATAGGTCATTTGAAGACATGAGAAACAAAGAGAAACACATATCGGAGGTGCATAAACATTGTTAACAAAGGAGCCATATCATATGATATCAAAGGAATATCAGAGAAGAGCTATTGGAGCAGTGCATCAGAAGCCACCGTGGAATCATATCAGACCAAAAAAAGGTGGAGGAGTATATATCGTGTTAAAGTATATAACCACATATATCGGGTTAGTCATATTAGACCAGAAAAGAGCGAAGGGGCATATATCGGGTTGAAGTATATAATATTAGGTTAAAGTGAAAGTGAATGCACATGGTTATATTCCAATAGGAAGGTTTGTAACAGTGGCAACGGTTTTTGGGCAAACTCAAGGTTGTAAGTGGTATTTAGGGCTAATCACCCAATACCATTCATCGAGTGATGCATGGCAGGAGAAGGAGAGAGGAAACCGCTTTATCGGGCGGGTAATCCTCGTGCATGTAGCTCACCCAATATCATTGTCGAGTATTGGATCAAATGTAGTTTTGATCTATGGTGAAGGATCACCAAGTAGCTTTGTTGGTTGGGTGTAATGTCAACTGTCGGATGGGATGGTAGGATCTACAGTGGAGGATTGATTGGGAAAAAGGAAAACATCGAAAAATGTGCAAAGGCTGTGTAAAAAGGTGGAAAAGGTAAGTTACGCATGATTTGTGTGTATTTCTATTATATAAACATTATAATAGAAATAGCGCAAATATAAGGTTTTCTGTGTATTTCATATGTATCCTTGTATTCTGGCTTTAAGCCTTGCCACATTAAAATATTGATTTGTGAGATATATATATATATATTATAAATATATATATATATAAATATATTTATATATATATATATATATATTATATATATATATATATATAATCTATATATAATATATATATATATATATATATATATATATATATAATATTATATATAGATATATATGGACCCATGGGACCATTACAATATGATGTATTGTTATATTGCATCCGCCTATCAGAACTCTCATATCGCAAGTTATGAAGGGTTGTCAACCCCGAAACCCCTAACTGCGATATACAGTTGTAGACCTGATGGTCCTATTATATCACGCCATAATGGTATATCGCATCCATCATATCGGGAGTTATGTATCACAACGTTTAAAGCCCTTGTCACATTAAAACTGCGATTGCAATAATAACGTGGACCCGACTACACCATTGCAATATGATTTAATATATTATTGCATCCATCTCATGTCGCATATATTGTAAAGCCTTGCCACACTATAAAGTGTTGATTGCGATATATACATATGGACTCGATGGATTCATTAAAAATAGTTCATTGAATGTCGTATCCTTCTCATCGACAGAAGGGGAATTAGCCATGTTGCGTGCAAATCTACTGATTGCGATAGAGTTGTGGAATCAATATAATATCGCATCCAGAAGGGAATCAACCATTGGCGATGTTATAGGCTCGAATTATAAAAGACCTCTAGAAAGTTGCGATTGCAATTGAGAAGTGACATGGCATGTGGGACCTCCCTGCTGGTACAACCTCTCCAATGAAATCCTTCGTAAATAATGAAGTCTATTGTATAAATAGTATTAAAGAAAAAGGGCCTCTCTGATACTTTTTAATATGCATCATTTATTTATAATACGGCCTCTCTTCCTCATTTATGTGTCCTGTGAGTATTGGAACACTCGAATAGAGAGAGGGAGCCATGGACTGAGAAGCCAAAGAATCAAGAAAGCATAGATGGATGAGCGAGCACAAAGGAAGCTAAAGCGACTGGAGGAGGGAAGCCTAAAGTTCAAGCGAGTGTTGAGGAAGCCAAAGCTCAAGTGAGCAAGGAGGAAGCCAAAGATCAGGCATATCAGGCATATAAAACACAGAACAAGGAAAGTTTAGATGTTGGAAAAACTGGAAGAAATAGAGGTAGTGGTAGGTCCAGTAGTACAGGAGGAAGCCGAAGGTCCAGCAGGAAAAGAGGAAGTCGAAGGTCCAGCAAGACAAGAGAAAGTCGACGGACAAGCAACTCTGTTGACCAGGCTAACCTATGAAAGGATCAGACCAACAATGAATTAATCAGAGCTTAGTGAAGCTAACAGTAGACCCACTAAAGTTGTGTGGAGACATTATCAGAAATCATGATGGCTATTGTAGACTCCATGTGGACAGTATGAAGAGTTGTATAGACTTCTTCATATGAAGACTGATTTCCATTGATGTTGTAGCATGGAGACTACAATGAAGTTGTAAACAAAAAAAACTCAGTTAAGAAGAGTTTCTGAGAGCAGAACATTACTATCAAACATGCCTTGATAAGAGGGTTGGAGCCCTTGGGGTTGGTGCCTCAGAAGTTTGAAGGATTGATGTCCTTGGAGTTGGTGCTCCTATATCCAAGGTTGGTGCCTTGACAAAATAGATCCAGATAGTTTGCAGCAGAAAGTTGGAGCCCTTGAGGTTGGTGCCTCAGAACTGGAAGGATTGGTGTCCTGGGAGTTGGTGCTTCTAAGTCCAAGGTTGGTACCTTGACAAAATAGAGTTGGTGCTTTGGAGGTTGGAGCCTCACAAAAGTCCAAGTTGGTGCTTGGCAACAGATTGGAACCATATATGTATTGTATCTACTTTATTGAAAACATTATATTAATAAAAACATTTATTCTTGTTGTTCATCTTATGTTCTGAATATAGATGTTTTAACTAGTAAAACTAAAAATTGAAAAGAAATACTGATTCACCCCCCCTCTAAGTATTTCCAAAATTATTCTAATTTACCTTTTAGGATATTTATCTCAACCTAATATTGCTTTTTCTTTTCCAGATACTGCTTCTTCATGATTTCTTCAATTTTTCTTCCTTCTTCCACTTGTTGCCTTAATTTGAGAACCTCATTTTCTTGTTCTTCAAATGCTTCAAGTAGTTATTCATTCTGCTTATTTGAATTTTCAAGATTTTCTTTTAGAGAGATGACCACAGCTTCAAGACCTTCACAGTAATTGGATATTTCCTTTAGTTCCATGGTTGTTGTATCCTTTTCATTCACTTCATTTCTCAATGATGTTACTTCATCCTGCAACCTGTGGAATTGATCTTCCTTTCTCTTGAACTGCTTCCTTATTTTGTTTCCTTCCTTCAACTGAGTTATTAACCTGGTAACCCCTTCTTTGTAGGTACACTCCCTTTTGTCAAATAGATCTTATTGATCTCTAATTTTATCTTTTAGCCTTTGAACTTCTGCCTATATTAGATTTCTTTCATTTTCACCCATAAGAGAATTTAGTTGTTTCACTCTCACTTTCATTATCTTCAATATTGCATGAACAAAGAAATGTGTTACTAGAGGACTGAAAATTAGTACTTGATAATTCTTTTGCTTGTTCATCTTCAATCTAAGGTGATTCTGAATCTGAATAATTTCTTCCACCTAATAGCCAATTGTCTCTCCTGTTGTCATTGTTCCTTTGATATGTCTTCTTCTTCTTAGTTTATTTCTTCTTTTGCTTCTTTCCCATTGTTACAACGGATCTCCTTCAAGCAATCAAGCTTCTACCAAAGGACCTGCTCTAATACCAATTGTTGGAAAAATACTGAGAGGGGGGTGAATCAATATTTACAAATCAATAAAATTTTACTTTTCATATTCAGATTTCTATACGTGACTTTACTGAAAGGAACCTGCGTGTGTACATGACTATTCTTAAGACAAATAACATATATCTAGTGAAATTATGATTCAGATAATTCATCATATGTTTGTCTTCATCCAATGTATCGGTACTTTATTAAATGATAGATAAACAGTAACCATGTGCTATAATAAAGAAACCATCATGTTGGGTGTGGGATCCCCCAAGGGAAGTTTTGGGGCTAAGAGCCCAGATTTTGGTCCAACTTTCTAATTACAATGTAAAGACTCTGCATTTTGTGGGCATGGAGCACATATTTGTTAAAGATTCATAGGGTTTTCCACCCTTATTTTGATAATGTAATGTTGGTTGTATAAGATCTACCCATGGTCTACGAACCATGGAATTGTATAAATAGAGCGAAGCTCTAAGTAGAGAAAAATGGAAGAAAAGCATAATACAGAGATGGAATAAGGATGTATGCGAGATAGCACTGGAGTAGAAGTCTAAGTTTGGGTTGTAGCATATGTAGAGGCTCTGCAGCTGAGTGTGTAGAGGCCTAATAGTTTGCTGCTGAGTGCACGAACCCCTACAGCGGAGTGCACAGGGTGAGTCGAGTCTGTAATCATATAGAAGTATTAATAAAGAGAAGTTTCTATCAATTTTGCATCTTTATTTCCAATTTTATGCATCTTTTATATTGGGTATGAATTTGACTTCTAATGCTTACATGATGCGTGAATGTGTATAATTGTATTGGTTAAGTCAACATGAGTTAGAATATCTGTTTACATGAAGATAATTAAGATTTGTTAATAAGATAAGTAAGATACTTGGCATATTTTAGGAAACATGACAGTTCGCTGCCCTAGAGGCGCAAAATCATCTCAGCCCCTGGTTAGGGCTGTGCGAAAGCCAATGGTAACAGATCACGAATGTATTGAAGGTTAGAATAGAGTGTGAAGCAAGCTGCCAAAGGCAAGGTCTAGTTGGAATAAACTGATATCACAACCATCTCAAGGGTGCGAAAACTTGGTTCCAGCATCCCCCCATACTACTTCAGGTGAGACTTCAGTTCATGCTCGACAAGTTGATGTCGAAAGGGCCAGTAGTGTAGGGATTTGTTTTGCTAACTAGCTCTAAACCTAGGTCAGGCCCCCATAAGCCAACACATCGCGCATAAGAAACACACATGAAGACCAACATTTAAGGTGGAAATCTAATGCACAAGAAAACCACATGTTGTTGTGGTCTTTGTCTTATTTTTAATATAAAGAAAATACTGTTTACAATCTGGTACTGGCACAAACTCATACCATTACATAGGCACCCACCTACAGAAGGCTACAACCTTCACTCATTCTCTAGCTTCTATTGGAAGGGAGATACAACCCCCTAGCTCTTTTATTGGCTAATATGTTTACCAATACGAAGGCGTCGACCTACAAAAGGCTACAACCTTCATTCATTCTCCAACAACTACTGGAAGGGAGCTACACCCCCTAGCTCTTGTATCGGATGATATGTTTACCAGTACATAGGCGTCGACCTTCAGAAGGCTACCATCTTCACTCTTTCTCCAAGGACCACATTTCATAAATTTTTAGGTTGGATATTCTTGGCACACATCAACACAATATGTAGGCCACGTTTCAGCAAATTTTCATACTAGACGCGTCAGTAACATTGAAGCTCAAAATCAATCACCACTATAATACAACCACTAAATAAAATTGCATCAACCAATCACTAAAACCCATCAACTCTAAAGAAAAACACAATCAATCAATTTGAAGATTCAAATCACTATCACCAGAACATAGATTTGAAACAAGAATACTACATCAACAACCAGAAACCACTGCAACCTCAAAAAGCATATGTCAGAACATATACACTACTTCAATGAGATCAACCTACATGTATACGCCACTTTCTCTAACCCAACTTGCGTATACCTCTAAAGATACTGAATCATAAAAATTTTGAACCAAAATTGTACTAACCAAAGACATTTTGAAGATCTAGTATCATACTAAAGAGTTCTAAATAGATAGCAGCAAAGATCACCATTCTTACTCAATCAATCAGTCAGCCAGACTCAATCTCCTTATACAATCAGTTTTACTTCAAATTTAATGAAGACATCATTGGCAAATAGTAGTAAAACAACAACACTCATAAGATATAACAGTCATTTTGGAACAACAATCCCTTTCTCTCCATACACTCCTTAGAAGTGTTGAACCTGCATGTATATTCACCTTCATCGAGGTGAACCTTCGTGTAGATATGCAAATAATGAATTATAACTTAGAAGCTTTTTAAGACTTCAGATATACCCAAATCATAGTATTTAAAGGATAAAACATGTGATAGCATTCAGATCTAGCCTAGCCATGATCAGATCATACAATGATAAGTCATTTCATGTCTCATGATCCTGATCCATCATTAGATCACATCCATCCTCAAACACTCAAGTGCATACTTAGTTCAGATCAAGCAAAGCATCAAAAATGCATAACATGCATATTTTATTTTGATTTAAGTCTTCATAATATTTTCATCACTTGCACACTTATGTTTTATCTTCTCTTCCTTATACACTTTTAGCCCTTTACAATACCTCGGGGAAAAACCATAGTTATGTTGATGGTATTCTTTGATGGGATCAATACTCTTTGTCGTGCTCATTACTTGGGCCAATACCATGGTAAGAAACCCTGGTATTCTTTAACCTTAATTTTCCATCCCATGCTTTTCCTTCTATGAAACTACATGCATACGTATACACTCCTTTTATTCTATGTACCCGTGTATACACTACTTGGACTAGGTTAAATAGTGTATCCAACCTAAAACATTCTCTTTCCTCAATTTCTTGATTATGATCTGTAATCCTTTGGCCATCATCTTATTCTTCTGTGCCATTACTTTGTTACCTCTAAATTGACCTATTGCAATGTGAGTTTCCCACACACATCACTTCTAAACTAATTCCTCTGAAATGCCCTGCATTTTGTCACATCTGTAAACACAACTACCATGAATTATGTCACATCCTATTTATACCTTTATCAAGTAGTCCATTCATCAATTTGGTTGTCATCAAGGACAACTCATTAGGTAGGTTTCTATCAAGGACAACATTAACAATCTCCCTATCTATCAAGGACAACACTAACAATCTCCCTGTCTATCAAGGAAAGCTCTAACAATCACCTTGTATCAAACTTCTGATTCTGAATTGTAAACCTTTGACCATCATTCTATCACCTCTGATATCTTTGTTCCATCATTATGTCTCCTCTGACCTGACCTATAGATTCATCTATGTTTTGTCACCTTTGATATCTCTATTCCATCATATACTTGTTCTGTTACGAGTGAGTTCCATCAAGGACAACACATGCATCATAATGCCGAAAATCTCCCCCTTTTGAATTGATAGAAACTGCTTTGGTGTTTGGTCACCACAACCTATAAATACCATCAAGAAAAGCACCAAATATCAAGCTACTCTCCCCCTTTGGCATCAAGGGAAAAGGGTTGACCAATTTTAAATGAATACTTCCATATCTAAACTATTGAATATGAACATTTATCATGCTCCCCCTAGGCACATGCTGAATTCTCTAATCAAACTACCCCTTAGTAAATGCGAAGATGCACTATATTGTCCATGCCCCCCCTGAGTACATGCAGAGTCTGTAGAAATATTTTAAAAAAGAATAACATGACTCTATAACTCAACTATGTGAGTATGACCTTCCTATCATCAATGACTCATACATACATCAATTGCCCAACCAAGTGGGGATACATTTTTGACACAACCACCCAACCAAGTGCAATTACGTATTTGACATCATCTCCAAAGTCCATACATCACTGAATATGACAATTATTACATCATAGGTCTTTTCGTGACCTTTACACCAAGTGATGTACATGAAATTTATAAAAAGGACCAAAGACCTAAACAAGGTCATGATAGTTATTAGCAACTATCATACATCCTATATGATCTGCATCATAAGCATATGTCAGCAACATAAATAACAACAACCTATATATGTCCATCATCAATGTGCAAGATAAGACAATGTAACTTTAATATCATCACATTGTGAATAAGTTTCCGTAGATAGATATCAACTCATCCTCTTGACCTTATCAAGACCAACTTTCTCATTTTCTTTGTTAAAAAAAGCTTTTATCTATAGCCTTCCATGAATCAACTAAGCATATGCCATATCTCCAAAAAGTGATACAAAAATCGTTCACATCATATCATATGTATGTGAAAACAACATAGTCATCATATATAACCATAACATCGTCATCGTAGCAAGAACTACATGATATTTCCACAAGAACCCTTAATATATCAACCATGTATCATCACTAGAGAGTTTTCTAACATCCCACATATGCTAAGCATCAACTATGATAATGTGAGTATCAAACCTATTATCATAAAGTAAGTAGTCATCATCATTATGTGACTAATTAAGCTACGTCTCCAAATAGCCATGTCTTCATGAAACTGTCAATAACACCATTCTCTTCGCTAATTTTCTTCATACAAGAGGATCTTTTATACCAACATCACAACTTAAATAATCATCCATGTATCCAACATAATGATAGAAATATGTATCTAGCTTCTCATTAATGTGAAAGGCAAACCATGAGCTCACAGTCATTTTGTCAAAATTTCTTGATACCATCAAGTGCAACAATCCTCAAACAATATACCATGTGAGAGACAAGAAGTATAGGAATCCTCATGCATAACTACACCATATGAAATTTATGCATCTTTGAAGGCATAATGACAACAACACAAAAGAAATGAGTGACACTTATCATCATCAAATAATGAAGTTGTGTACTCAAGCTTTGTTCTTCTCCTCGAACTTATGAAGATCACCGTGTAAGAAACATAACATATGTATTATATGCATCATCAAAAGAATCATCTGAATCATCCATAAATCTGATCTGAATAAAAACTATGTGTCTTAAGCAATATAAGTATCATATGAGATTTCATCATAGGAAACCCATGACCACAGCATAGCATGATGTATCAAATACTTCTAAACATTATGCCAACAATGCATTATTAGAAGCATAGCATATTCTCCCCCTGAACCTGTGCCAACTATTCACTGTCAGATCTGATCATTGCATATATTAGTAAGAATCATCAAGGCATCATCATCAACTAGTTATACATCAATTCATCAACAACTTATGAGGGTCAAAATCACTTCTAAATAACATCCATAGGCTATAGTCATCAACCATCAAAAAATAAAAGACAATTGATAATAGACTAAATCATATAAGACCCCTTTTTTGAGTCTGTCCCATTGCTTCTTCATCAAACCAACATATACGTGACTATGCAGTTTTGAACTCGTGTATATACGTGACTTGTATTAATAATATTTGCGTGTGAAAATTGGAACACTAAAATTTCATACTTTTAGTTCCTCCTGAGTTTGTTCTAACTCTACCTAGTCCTAGAACTTTTTTTGAAACATCAGTTCCAAGGATATCACTACCATGATGATTCTTCATTAGAGACTCCATTTTTCTCTTGTCTCCAGTCATGTGATGAGCACATCCACTATCATCTTCATTCTCGAATGAGCAGAGAGCAAGATCACACCTTATAAGATCTTCCTTTTCTTGATTCATAGTGGAATCATTTTTTTGAGATTTTCTAATATAAATTTGCTTATTTGATTTCTTACCATATTGTCTATGACGATCCATAGACTTGTACTTGCATTCTTTTGCTATATGTCCAAACCTTTTACAAGCATAAAATATTATATGTTTCATTTTACTTCTCTAATAGTCAATGGCTTTGTGACCAAACATATTGCAAGAAAAACAATATCCCTTAAAGTACCTGAAAGCTGATGATCTTTCTTTGAGATTATTATTAGCTTGAAACATTCTACTTTTGTACCTAGTTGCAACATGTCCAAAATTATGACAGATAGAACATTCAACATTATTCATGAGAGGAAAGAATCGATTAACACTTCCATAGTTAGGAGTAAATGATTTTCTTTCAAGACTTTATTTTGTTGGTTGTTGATGGGTTCGACTTTTATCTCCTTGTTGAGCATTTCAGATTTTGCATTAGAATTCCTTGCATCAGTTTGTGAGCTAGATTCACTTTTAACAGTTTCATGAAAACCAAGACTAGGTCTGATGGCAGGAGATCTTTGACTACTAAGAATATTATCCAAAATCTTAGTACTATCTTGAAATCGTAAAAGTTTATCCTTTTATTCTAATTTACCTTTTAGAATATTTACCTCAACCTGATATTTCTTTTCCTTTTCTAGATACTATTTCTTCATGATTTCTTAAACTCTTCTTCCTTCTTCCACTTGATTCCTTAATTTGAGAACCTCATTTTCTTGCTCGTCAAATGCTTGAAGTAGTTCTTCATTCTACTTATTTGAATTTTCAAGGTCTTTTTTTAGAGAGACGACCACATCTTCAATACCTTCATAGTAACTAGTTCTTTCTTTTAGTTCCTTGGTTCTTGTATCCTTTTCATTCACTTCATTTCTAAATGATGTTACTCCATCCTATAGTCTTTGACATTGATCTTCCTTTTCCTTGAACTGCTTCCTTATTTTGTTTCCTTCCTCCAACTAAGTTTTTAACTTAGTAACCTATTCTTTGTAGGTACACTCCCTTTTGTCAAATAGCTCTTGTTGATCTCTAATTTTATTTGTGAGCCTTTTAACTTTTGTCTCTATTAGATTTCCTTCACTTTCACCCATAAGAGAAAAATCAGTTGTTTCACTATCACCTTCATTATATTCAATATTGCATGAACAAAGAAATATATCACCAAAGGAATGAAAATTAGTACCTAATAATTCTTTTGCTTGTTCATCTTTAATCTGAGATGATTCTGAATCTAAATAATTTCTTCCACCTAATAGCCAATTGTCTCTCCTGTTGTCACTGCTCCTTTGAGATGTCTTCTTCTTCTGAGGTATTATCTTCTTTTGCTTCTTTCCCATTGTTACAATGAATGTCCTTTAAGCGATCAAGCTTTTGCCAAAGGACCTACTCTGATACCAATTGTTGGGAAAAATACTGAGAAGGGGGGTGAATCACTATTTACAAATCAATAACTTTTTAATTTTCATATTCAGATTTCTATACGCAACTTTACTGAAAGGAACCTGCATGTGTATGCAACTGTTCTTAAGACAATTATCGTATGTCTAGTGAACTTATGATTTAGTTAATTCATCATATGTTTGTCTTCATCCAGTGTATCAGGACTTTATTAAACTTTATATAAACAGAGACCATGTGTTGTAATAAATAAACCATTACACATAAGAAACACACATGAACACCAAGATTTAAGGTGGAAACCCAATGTGGGAGAAAACCACTTGCTTTTGTTGTCTCTGTCTTCTTTTTAATATAAATAAAATATTGTTTACAATCTTGTACTAACGCAGACTCATACGAGTAAGTAGGCACCCACTTGCAGAAGGCTACAACCTTCACTTGTTCTGCAACTTCTACTGGAAGGGAGCTACAATTCCCTAACCCTTATACTCACTGATATGTTTACCAGTACGTAGGTTCCAGCCTATAGAAGGCTACAATCTTCTCTCATTCTCCAATTGCTACTGGAAGAGAGCTACAACCACCTCACTCTTATATTGACTGATATGTTTACCAGTGTGTACGCGTCAGCCTACAAAAGGCTACCACCTTCACTCTTTCTCGAGGGACCACGTTTCATAAATTTTCAGACTGGATATTCCTAGTACACATCAACACAATATATAGGGCATGTTTCATCAAATTTTCATACTACACCCATCAGTAACATTGAAGCTCAAAATCAATCACCACTGCAACACAACCATTAAATATAATTGCATCAACCAATTACTAAAACCCATCAACTCTGAAGAAAAACAAAATCAATCAATCTAAACAGTTAGATCACTGTCACTAGAACACAGAGCTGAAACTATAATAATGCATCAACAACCAGAACCCACTACAACCTCAAAAATAATATGTAAGGATGTATACCCTACTTCAATGAGGACAACTTGCATGTATACACCACTTTCTGTAACCAAACCTACATATACCTCTAAAGATATTGAATCATAAAACTTCTGAACCAAAATTTTACTAACCAAAGACATTTTGAAGATCTATTTTCATATTATAGAGTTCTAAATAGATAACAACAAAGATCACCCTTCTTACTCAATCAATCAATCAGTCATACTCAATCTCCTTATACAATAAGTTTTACTTCAGATCTAATGAGGACATCATTGACAAACAATAGTAAAACAACAACACTGATCAGATATATCAATCATTTCTAAACAACAAGCCCTTTCTCTACATACAATCCTTGGAAGTGTCAAACCTACGTGTATATGCACCTTCACTGAGGCGAACTTATGTATAGATCTGCAAATAATGACTTATAACTTCACAGCTTTTCATTATTGGGTGTGGAGCCTGATTATCTTCTTTATTCAAAAGTACTGCCGCATTGGACCCCAATTCGTAATGTGGAAGAAACGCCTCACGTAGGGGGGTGACAGCGATTATTTGGAGCCCCCCCTAGTAGGGGATCGGGGGTAGTGCCCCCGAAGCTGAAAATAGATCTAAAATTTCCTTGTAAAATGTTGTAATTTCATCGTCAATCTGGGTCATTCATTAGGTGGCGATCTGATGGTAGAAGTTATGTTTAATTTAGGTTTTTTTTCCTTATAAGGCAACCCCTCACTATTTATGAGGGAATTGTATTGCAACTATGTAGATCTATATTCTGAGTGAGAAAGAGAGAGGAGATTGTGTGACAACGAAGAGGGAATTACAACGAATCTCCTGTAGGTTATATCCCTTCAATTTGTTGGATAATATAAAAGGAATGATTGGTTGTTTCTCTGTGAACGTAGCCTAAATTGGGTGAACCAAATATATCTGTGTCTCTGTTGTTTTATGTGTTTTATGTGTTTATATATTTGCTTTATATTTTATGTGTTGCTATGTAATATATAATTTTCTAGCATTCAAGACTTCAGATGTACCTAGATCATAATATTTAAAGGACAAAACATGCATTATCATTTAGATCTAGCCTACCCATTATTATATCATACAATGGTAAGTAATTTTATGTCTCATGATCATGATCCATCATTAGATCTCATCCATCATCAAACACTCAGGTGCATACTTAGTTCAGATCAAGCAAAGCATCAAAAAACGATAACATGCATATTTGCTTTTGATCTAACTCTTCATAAGATTTTCATCACTTTCACACTTATCCCTTTGATCTTCTCTTCCTTATATACTTTTAGCCTTTTTTAATAGCTTGGGTCAAAACCATAGTTATGCTGATGGTATTTTTTGACGAGATCAATATTCTTTGCCGCGCTCATTACTATGGGCCAATACCATGGTAGGAACCCTTGGTATTATTTAGCCTTAATTTTCCATCCCATACATGCTTTTCCTTCTGTGAAACTACGTGCATACATATATGTTCCCTTTATTCTGTGTACTAGTGTGTATATGCTACTTGGACTAGGTTAAACAACATATACAACTTAAAACATTCTCTTTCTCAATTTATTGATTTTGATTTTTAATCCTTTGTCCCACTATCATGTTCTTCTGTGCCATTAATTTGTTACATCTGAATTGACCTATTGCAATGTGAGTTTCCCTCACACATTATTTTTGAACTGATTCCTCTGAACTTCCTTGCATTTTGTTACATCTATAAACACAACTGCAATGCATTCTGTCACACCCTGTTTATACCTTTATCAAGTAGTTCATTCATCAAATAGGTTTTCATCAAGGACAACTCATCAAGTATGTTGCTATCAAGGACAACACTAAAAATCTCCCTAACTATCAAGGACAACACTAACAATCTCCATGTATCAAACTTCTGATTTTGAGTTGTAAACCTTTGACCATCATTCTGTCACCTCCGATATATTTGTTCCATCATTCTGTCTCCTTTGATCTGACCTGTAGATTCATCTCTATTCTATCACCTCTAATATCTTTTTTGCATCATATACTTGTTCTATTACCAGTGAGTTTCCATCAAGGACAACACATCCATCATAATGCCAATAGGGCTGACTAGTATCGGTGCTTCAACAAAAGCTTCTTTAATTATAGTAAAAGAATCTCAAGAGGTAGGGCTCCATTTGACTTCATTTTCCTTTTTAAGCATATATGTAATACCCTTCACTATTTCTGCATAGTTGGGTATGAACCTTGTCAATAAATTGATTCTCCCCAAAAATACTTGGACCTCCTTATTTCTAGGTAGAGGAATTTGAGTGATAGATTTGACTCGCTTAAGATCAATTTTCACTCTTTGCGCTACTATGTTTCCTAGAAGCTTCCCCTCACTCAGGGCAAACTGATATTTATTGAGATTCAAAGATAGTCTGTATCTCTTATATTTCTCAGTCCATATCTCCTGTATTTCTCAAAGGTGAGCTTCAAGTGGAGGATGTGCTCTTCATCGGCCTTAGAGAGAACTGTGATATCATCCAAATATATCACTACAAACTTGTCTTTCTATCCTACAAAAGCTATATCCATATCTCTCTGAAAGGTGGCCCCTGCATTGATAAGACCAAAAGGCATGCGAGCATACATGAATGTTCCCTAAGGGGTGGTGAAAGCAATCTTCTTCTGATCATCAGGGTGGACACCATCTTGGGTAGTGGGTAATCATTTTTCAAATATGCCCTATTAAGGTAAAGAAAATCTACACATAACCTTATTTATGCATTATTTTCTTGGATTGGGACTAGGTTGGCCACCCATTCTAAGTACCTTAAAGGCACTATGATTTTAGCCTATAGAAGTTTCCTCACTTCTTTTTCAATAGAGGGGAGTAAGAGTGGATTAATCTGCCTGAGCTTCTGCTTGCATGGTTTTATTCCACTCTTTAAAGGAATCTTATGTTGTATGATGTTAGTATCAAATGCTTTTAAATAATCATAAGACCAAGAAAAAAAATCCTTATAGGTTTTGAAGAGATTTAAATACATGTGTTTATATTGTACGTGGATTCCTTTTGATAGACTGACCATTTGGGGTTCATCTTCTAAACCGATATTGAAATCTTCTACTTGTTTGTCCATCTCTGGAGCCATTGTTTTGGAGGCTACATCATTCTTGTTAAATAATCTTTCCAATGGAACTAGCCTACAAGGAATAGTATTCCCTTCTAGTTGTAGAATTCTCTATCTAGCCATTGTGTCTTCCCACGAAGTTGGTTCTTGATCTGCCTCTTTTTCCTCTCCTCGATCAATAGTTGAGCTAGTGAACTCCCCGACTACTTCTATAAATCATTTGATCTGCTCATCGTCCTTGAATAACTTCCAGTGCTTGACATTATCAGGTATAGAGGGTCTGCGTCTGATCTCCACCTCGTACCTAAGGAGCGGATTTTGAGGAAATTTGACATTGCTTGATACTACCACAAGGGAATCAACCATTATGTTTCATTCTCAGGGTAGAAATTGGATATTTAAGGCTAGGAAGAAGTTATCAATTAAATCCTATACTTCATTCTGGTAATTCCTCAATCTGGGGTGTTTAGCTTGGCACTGACTTTGAATCTGCTTTACAATCCGCTTGGAGTCTCCATGCACAGTTAAGCATTCAATATTCATATTCCTTTTTGTTTGTAGTCCAAGGAGCAATGCTGCATACTCTTCCACATTGTTGGTTGCCTCAAAATCCAATTTGAATGAGAGGGGTATTAAGCTGCCCTTGGGACTTACCAACAATACTCCTGCTCCATTTCCCTCTTTGGAATTCACTCCATCAAAGTATAATTTCCATAATTTTTTATTTTATTTATTTATTTATTTATTTATTTTAATTTTAAATTATTTTTATTTTTAATTTTTTATTTTTTTTTATATTTTTTATTTTTTTTATCTATGTGTTGGTCGTCTAACTGCATCATTAGATGTACTTTTGTTTCTTATAAGATGGTATCATCTTCTTCTAGGAATGGGTAGGAGAGGTTGCTTTCTTTTCCATACACTGGATAATTTTTAGAACCTTCAGCTCAGGTCACAATTTTTACAAATCTGGACTCTCTATACAACCTCCTTTCTTCGCCTCCAAAATTGGGAATAGTGGCATAAGTTAGATTTAATTTGATAGAGCCCCCCACCTTGGAACCCCAAGACCTAGATAGGAGCATGTCGAATTGAGGGGAAATATTTTCCACTACTATGTCCATCACTACACTCTTCACATGGATCTGAGCCAGGTTTACCACCAGATCTTTATCATTACCAAGAATTTGACCCTCTTAGAGCCAAAGGAGTATAGGTCCTTCTAGGGTCTGGTGATCTGCAAGCCAAGTTGTTCTATCATAGCTAATGGCATGAGGTTATGCGAGGCTCCAGATTCCAACAAACAATTATGCAATAAGAGGTCACTTATTACCAAGGTCACATAGAAGGGTGCAGTGGAAGAATCAAGTTCTTCAACATGAGGCCCAAAAACAACCATTGGTCTTTGCTCTTGAAGGTTTGAACAGTCATGGGTATGTACTAAGCTAGATGGAAGCATGAACTGGGAGACTTTAGCTTTATAAGTTGACTATTTTAGAAGTTCAATTAGGGGAACAATGATCTTTACCTTCTCTAGTTCCTTCTAAACATTGAATGCAGACTAGCCCTTTTCTATGTCTTCAAGCTCTACCTCTCTTTCTTTATCACCTGTAGTTTTTATTGGAACGGATGCCTTCTCTTCTGTGTGTTCCTCAAAGTTATTGCATTCCTTATTTAAGGAGACTTTTACTTTGGATGAATCAGGGTTCAACTTCCATTTCCCTTTATTTAACACTAGGGAAATATCTTGGGTAGAAGTTTCCTCTTGTTGTTCAGGTTCCCTCGACCTCTTTTTTAAAGATCAAATATCATACTTTCGATGTAGTTTTTCTTGCATGAAATCCATAAATTGTTTAAAATAATCCCCTATGTCCTCCTCATTCAGTGTTGCTTCTCTATCATGGCAGATCTCATGTTGAGCCATGTTTTCTTGTTCCTCTTCAGAGGAGGAATACAAGTTTCCCTGCATCTCATGTGTATCTGGTGGTTGTTCATCAGGATCATATTCTAAATATAGAGGAGGAGTTATCTAATCGAGTTGATCTTTTCTTTCCCTTTGAAGTATCTACAATGGTGGCCTTCTGTACTATGGGTTATAACCTTGGTTGTTAACTTGAGCATTTTGTTTCGGGAGACTCTTGTTTTGAAGCTCAAGCTTCAC
This sequence comes from Pinus taeda, assembly GCA_000404065.3. Taxonomy (NCBI): domain Eukaryota; kingdom Viridiplantae; phylum Streptophyta; class Pinopsida; order Pinales; family Pinaceae; genus Pinus; species Pinus taeda. The sequence goes on along the minus strand of APFE030686883.1, from coordinate 99,398 downwards.
CACCTTGCGCGATAAACTCTTAATGAGCTTATCCATTTCTACCCACTTCATATCTGGTAATTCTTTATCATGACCAAAGGAGGACGCTTCTTCTTTCCCCCTTTCTTCTCAGGAGGTTCATTCTTTCCTGTTGACTTCCTTGCTAAGGTGAAATTTTCTTCCACCTCAAGAGAATCAACTTGGAGTTGATCCAAAGTACGAGAGTTCCTCTCCCTCAGGGTAAAGTCAAATTCGGACTCAAAGGCTCCCACAAATACTACACGAGTAGTAGCTTGAGGAGGCTTTATCTCAATAGGAAGGTTATTATACTGCTTATTGAATCTTTTTATGAATTCTAAAATATCCTCTTCTGGCTTCTTATAGCATTTAACTCTGTGAAGACATACTCATGATATCTCTTTTCATCTCACTTTCGTGTGAAAGATTTTTCGAGTTCTTCCCATGTGGTGATGGATGCATTGGTTAGGGCTTTAAATAACTTTTTAGATTCTCAATCATGGGATTGCACAAAGAGTCTCAAGACCACATCCAGTTGTTTTACATTTAGATTATCAACAAAAGCACAGAAGGTTTCAATGTGTCTTTGTGCAGAGTTTTCATCTTCCCCATTGAACCTAGGCAAAAGCTTTAGGTAACACTAAAGCATAGCACTTAGGATTTGAGTTAAATCAATAGGGACATATTTATTTAGTAAGAAACCTAAAACAACCATCTAGATTAATGGAGGGAGATTGAGATTTTTTAGAGGAATTTGGGCCAAAACCATAGTGGTTGGAGTAATTAGACTGAGAGTAGTGTGATTGAGTGTATAGTGGATATTTCTATTATTGAGGATTGCTTTACCTTTTTCGGTCTTAGGAGGAGGAGGAAATTAAACAAAAGGAGTTGTAACTAAGATTTCTTCCTCTTTGATCTCTGATTTGGGGGCACGATGCTCTAGATCATCTTTTGCAGGGTATGTAAGGACCTTAGGAGTAAGATCTGAGTAGTGACTGACAATGTGTTGGGAGTTGCATGAGGAAGCTTCAAAGAATGATGAGAAATTAGCATAGGTAGTATGATTTTTCTCCTTCCATACTCTCCTGAAAATTAATTTCTCTAGGTTAGACACAAAATGGGTTTTCTACTAAGAGGTATCTGAGCGAGTGAGAGGCTTTCTAAAATCCAGGATGATAAATGATAATGATATTTGTGGGGTTGTCAAGGTGATGAGGATGCAATCAGAACATCTTTACTCAACTACACAAAGAGTGCTTAACATGTCGTATCCTAGGAGAAAAATTCTTCAATACGTTCCCCAGAAACAGTGCCAAAATATGTTGTCACTTCCAGAGACAACCTCGGATTGCTTACAAGACCAATGGTTGGAACATCTATATTTTATGTGTCTCATATGATTCTCAGAAAACTAGAAACATCACATATGTTTTTGTACTTACACACACACACAATAAACAACATGGGTTGGTTCATTCATCGAAGGACATAAGCCATGTATTTCTAGTACTCTTTCACATATAAAACTCACATAAATATATGTATGAACTAGTGGAGGCCGAGTAGTTCGAGGACCTACAGTTTAATCAGCTTTAGCATGGCAATGAAAGAAGAGAAGGAGAGAGAATAACGTGTCATATAGAGCTTGAAACATCAACAATTCTATACTTATCTAAGTTAAAGATAAACATAATGGATGAAAGAGGATTGGGTGTAATGGTTCATGGAGCGCAATTTTAAAGAGATAATCTCAAAGATACATACATGCATGTGCATTAATGAGTCAATACAAATGAATCTATAAGAACATATGAAACATTTCTAGTAGCTACAATTACATGAAATCAGAGAGGAAACGTGAACATAATGGAACTTAAACAGAGAGGGAACATATTGTAGTACTTGAATGTATGAATCACCACCATTTCATTAATATTTTGAAAGATGCAAATCTTGAAGTCATATAGCCTTAGAAATAACATGTAGTTAATATTTAGGATTTAGACCCTTTTTCTAAGTGTTTCTTCCTCCCTTTTATAAGGAGAGGGAGAACATGGAAATTACAAAATATCTCAGGCTAGAACTTCCAGTTGCCTGCATGACTAGTTGCATCGATGTGTAGGCTCTGTCGCCTCCAATTATTACAACTAAAATGTCCTTTTCTTGAAATAAAATAGAATGACAACATAAATAAAAAATAACAAAAAAAAAATTTAACAAGTGAAACTGAAATGATGGTCCTGTAAACATATCTCCACGCCACTCTCTTTGCTGGCTTGTGGTCCAACCGTCTTTTTGCTACATTATGCCTCATGCTCTCTCGGCTAGTTCCATGTCGCTTTCAATCTTAATAGTTTCACTTCTTCTCTTATAGGAAGAGGGAGCAATCACCCATGATGGTCATAACAGATTCTGAACACAACTTCCAACTCATCCATCCCATCTTACATTCTTTCTCAGGCCAATGGAACTCAGTTTTCCAAGTGAAACAATCATACAAGTGTATCGAAGCTTAGAGATCGGGGGTTTTAAACTAAAAAAACTACAAAATTGTGAATATCGATCTCCTTTCCCCCCATATGGTTTGGCCCCTTTCAATATTTCTGCATCATAGGACCAAGGATTGTGACCTGGGACTCAACATTTATATCGGAGGTTTCTTATTAGTGGCTTGCAACCAGGGACTTAACTTGGAGTGATGCGATATTGGGTTTCACCAATTGTTGATTGCCAACCACCCTCTGTGATTATCTCTTGGTTTCTTTGACTCTTTATGTGACTGCAGGCCAATGCCTATATCGGAGCCCCTTTATCGACGGATCACAATCAAACGGTTTACTTTGTGTAACAACATGCCTCAACCTATAAATGTCAATTTGCGATCTCTGATGTGACGTCATCCACTACCACGTGTCACCTTGTGAGTGGTGACACGTTTCACCCTATTTTGGCCCTTTATGACCCCTCAAAATGTTGAATATGCATGCCACGTGTCCATTGTACTTCCACATCATGCTGACGTCAGCACCACCGTATCTTTACTGAATCCAATAATACTCTACCACACAACGCCCTAGAGGAGAGAGAAAAGGCCTGCGTACCCTTGGGTTTTCAATGATTTCCTTTGCAAATCATTTTTGTCCCTTCCTAGTGATTTACACTTGTCAGCATATTCTTCCTGCAATTTCTTAAGAGTGGTCAAGTTGAAATCATCGATTGTTGATTTGCAATATGTTTGGGTGGTTGCGATTGCCGATATGTGAGCCTGACGATGTGCCATACAAGACATCTGATCACTGGTATACACTATATCTTAGACCTCTGATATGTGATCATTGATATCAGTGATCTCTAATTGCAAGTTTTCTCTAACCTTACTGATATGCACTTAGTGCCACCAAGGAGAAATCATCAATGTGTGATAGTCGATATCGGATCTTTGCTACACGAAGCCTTCGAATGTCATGCTGTTATGATGTGTGATCATCGATATGCCATGTCACTGGAACCTCCAATTTGCAATGAGTGGAGACCTCCGATATGTCAAGACCTTACCCTTGTTCGTTTTCTCTTTGTTTTCTGGCTTTCAAAGGGAAACTTCAATCTTCTCTAACTTCTGACCTAGAAGTCCATTTTTGGACTTCCACATATCGTTGGAAAGATTATTCCCAACACTATCCAATGGAGAGGGATCAATTTAGCTTTGAGAGATTTTGTGGCTTGGGAAATGCCTTCAGAATTCGCTGCTCTTTTTTCACTTTGGACAACTAAAAACACATTTGCCAGTGAGTGACAATAGCATTCATGGGTAGATTGTGAAAATATGCATCGAAGTCTAATATATTTTTGTATTGTGCATGTAGACTGGGTGACAACCGTGGTCGTTGGTTGATCACCATATGAAACTTTGATTCAAGTAGGACCCAAAACATCTTGGTTTCAATGATACGGGCAGGGTCCTTCGTCACCCACAACAAGGTGAATTTTGTAGCCTCGCACAAGTTTGGATCTAGTGTTGGGAACTAGGAATCCTTAGGGATCCTCCAAGCCACCAGCATGATCAATAATAGTAACCATGTGTAGTGGAACAATTTTACATCCTCTTGGGCTTCGTGGAAATCATCTAGGAATTATTGGCAGAGGTACTTTACTCAATTAAATTGGACCGTCTGGCTACACTGTGCAGCTAAGGATACCACTACTGCCGACACTTAATCGGCATGACACTTCCGCATTATCTTTCTTGCCAAAATTTGTGTAGCAAATCGCACAACTCCATTCAATATAGAGCTATTGGCATAGCCTCGTGACTTCTTCGCCAACCTGAAGTTACTCTTCATCTGATCCACAAGATTTTTCTCCTGTGACTTCCCCACAAAAGCATCCACAGGGTTTGCACTCTAATAAGGTAGTGCTATGATTTTGTGGACCTGCATATTTTCAACTGGGATGGTACCTCCCAGCCAGAGGCACCAATCATGGACTAGAACTAATAATTGACGTACATAGATAGTATTAATGATCCTACGGCGAAAATGTAGGACATATAGCATGTCGAGAAAACTCGTGCGCTCAATACCGGTAGCCCACTTCATTAGTTCAAGCCTTTTGACTGCCACATCCTCGTAGTAGACTGATTTCAAGAATTTACTAGGTTATAACTACGGAAACTTTGCATGATCACCCAAATCCCAGTCCTCCATCTTTAGAAATGGTAGCCAAGCCAACAAGTCACCCTCAATAGGTACTTCCTCTAGCAACAATGGTGTGAAAAACTTGTATTTCAACGAGTCAGGGTCCTTAGTCACTTTGGCAGTTGATTTCATATGGGGCATATATGGTGATATTCGAGTAATTGACTCTGCATCCTATGGACTAATGTTTTCAATCCCCATAGTCAATTATTCTTCATCTAGATCCTGGAGTTCCTTCAGCTACTTATTTTTATCCATACAAACCTTATGTCTAATCTCAATTAGGTTTTTGCATGGCGATTTCCGAGCCAGGGCTTGTTTGTTGTGGCTTCTTTTGCTTCTTCTCTCCTGTCGCAGAGGTAGTATGTTTTGGCCTTGGTGACCTAGGCGCAATGGTAGGGACTAGTGGTGTTGCAATCATCTTATCAAGGCTCTCCCAGAATAATTTCTTTTGCCAATCGAGCAAATCTACTTCAAACCCAAGACCCTTCTACGAAAACTCCCTCCCTTTCTCTTGCTAATCTTGTCCAAACATACATCAATCACCTAGGATCAAACTTAGGCGCAAAATCTGAAGGAAACGTGTTCGAATGTGGAGTGGTATGTTGTATTTATAGACATTTATTATTTTAAATCCATCGATTCCCTCAAGATCTCCCTCATTAATGGTCTTTTGGCAGAATATTTCCAAATTTATTCTCCTTAACTGCTTTCACCTCACTCCCTTGAACGGAAAATTAGCCATCCAATCATCTGCAGTGCTTCCAATGGTCACTTTCTGGCCAGGCTATGTAGGACCCACCTTGCTAGTGTATCTCCTTCATCGCAGATCCCATTCGCACCTTTCTCTTAACCGTCGTGCAACCAAATCTCTTCACTAAAATTTTCTCCTGACAGAGTGGTTTATAGTCTCGTACTTCCTTCCAACTGCTTGAAGTACTCAGACTGTCATGGTCTCATGTAGTCATCGGGCAGGGGCGGGATCGCCCCTTTACAACTTCAATCGGCTGCCATTGATTCTCCCTAGAAATAGCTCCCTATTCAGTTTCGCGAGCTAAACTACACCTTCATCCATAATCTCCTTGATGATGTATGGTCCCAGCGAAATGCATCTGAAACTTCCCTGGAAACTTAGTGCACTTGATGTCATACATCAACACTAAATCTCCATTTTTAAAGGTGCGCTGCTTAATGTGGTGATCATGCCATGCCTTTTCTCTAGTCTTCTGTGCCTGTTGATGAAAACCTACCAAGAATCGATCTTCTTCTAACTGAATTATCTGCGCAAGGTGTTCTTCCATTATATACCGATCTGCCATCTCTATGACTACAAAAATCCTCAAACTAGGCACTATATATTCCATTGGCATAACCACTTCTTGTCCATAAACCAGTCGAAATGGTGTCTGTATAGTCAACTTCTTAGAAGTAGTTATATATTCCCAAAGAATAGCTAGTATGTGCACATCTTAATCATTCTTATTTGCATTATAGATCTTCCTCAAAGCATTCTCCAGGATCTTATTGAAAGCTTCAACTGTTCTAGTTTCCATAGGATGGTATGGCATACTTTTCTGATGATACAAATGGAATTCTTCTAGCAAGGCAACAATCATTTCATTCAGTAAATGTGAACCTGTTTTACTCATCAAAATCTTAGGACAACCAAACCTAGATAGATTGTACTCAAATATAAACTTCGCAGCTATAGCTGCATTGCAATCCTTCATGGGTTGCACCTCAACCCACCTAGTCAAGTATTATGTCGTTGTGATGATGTAGCACACTCTTATCTCCTTCTCGGTGGTTGAATAGGTCCCAGAAAATCTATTGCCCATTTTTCAAATATCTGCAATGAGAATTGTAGGTTCAGAGGCAATTCATCCCTTCACGACGGATTCTCGGTCCGCTGACAGACATCGCATGCCCTACAATACTGCTCGGAATCTTTGTGCATAGTTGGACACCATAACCCAGCTCATAGGATCTTCTGTGTGGTTGCTCTTCCAGCACAATGTCCTCCAACAACTCCACCATGTGCTTCAGTGATGATACTATGTCTTTCATAATCCGGTACATACCTGCACAACTTCATCCGACCTGATTTTATACAAGTGCCCTGCAATTATGGAGAAATCCATAGCTCTGACCACCAATTCCTTCTTTTATTAAGCCGTATATCCTTTAGGAGTTGTACCTGTAGAAAGGAATTGGATTATATCCACAAAATGTTTGTCTACAACACGCACAACAAAGAGTTGTGCATCAGGCAGTCCTTCATCAAGAATTTTAGGTTCTTCGCCATTCTCAATCTGCGAAAGGTGATAGGGTTCGACATTTAAACTTCCTAGCTTCACAACTACTTCAAAGTCATACTACTGAAATAGCAATAACCACCTACGAATTCCCTTCCCCCCCCGCCCCCCAACATATGCTTGTTGACTAGGTACTTCAAAGTTGAATGCTCTATATACATTTTGAAGTGTGCACCCAACAGATAATCCCTGAACTAGAGTGCATATACCATCACCAACCCTTTGCGCTCTGTGGTTGAATAATTATTATCTACCTTAGATAGTTTTCTGCACACAAATGCAATCGGATGGTCGATATCTCCTATGCTTGGTTGGGTTAAAACTACTCTTAATATTATGTAGGACACATCCACATGTACGTGGAATTCTTTCTTCTAATCGGAAAACACTAGAATAGGTGTTGTAACCATATTTCCCTTCAAAACATCTAAACTTTTATGGAAATCATCATCCCAACAAAATGTCGCATCTTTCTTCAATAATTTCTCCATGGGCATGGTGATCTGCACGTATGCCTTAATGAACTTTCTGTAGTAATCTTGTATGGCCCAATGTTGCACGCAGTTATTTTACATTCCTTGGGGGCTCCAAATTGAGATTCACTGCCATTTTAGCAGGGTCCACCAATAACCCTTGCTTACAAACAACGTGGCCCAAAAGTATCCCATATGGTACGCAAAATATACACTTCTTCATATTTAGGAAGATCTAATAGTTCCTACAAGTATCCAGCATTAGGAGAAGACTTGCAACTTGCTTTTTAACCAACCCAAACATCATCCAATCATCAAAGTAGACCTCCAAAAACTTGTGAATAGATTCGTTAAAGGCTACAACTACCACCCTAGAAAAGATCTCAAGGGCATTCTTAAGTCCAAAGGGCATAATTGTATGTTGAAAAGAGCCCCATTCTGTGGCAAAAGTAGTCTTCTTTTGATCTTCTGGTGCAATCTTGATCTAGTGATATCCCGAGAATCCATCTATAAAATAGTATGCTTCTTGACAACCAATGTTCTCCACAACTTCATCTGTGAACAGTGTAGGGAATGGATCATGTACATAAGCATCGTTCAAATTCCTTAGATCTACTTTGATCCTAATTTCACCCTTTGTCTTCTTCTCTTGAACCACCATAGGGCTAACCTAGTCTGATTCTTCTACAAGCTCAATAACTCCTACTGTGAGCATCTTATCTAACTCATTTTGCACCTTTTATTTGTATTTAGGATTCAATCATTATGGGTGTTGCATTACTGGCTTCACATCTAGATTTAGATGATCTTCATAACACCCAACTCACCTACTATCCCCTTTAGATCAAAGAACTCTATTTGAAACAATTCTTGATATTCCCGCAATAACTCTGCGACCTTGTCAACTGTGTCCTCATCCCAGTAATCACCTATACTCATGAACTTCGACTGCACTTCCGACCCAATGTTCACTTGCTTGGTCTTTAATGGTTTTGAAATGTCAGGTACCTCTACCTTAGGCCCAATAACTTCACGTTTTCCTTTTGACTCAAGGATACTGATATTCCTGGGGTCTTCCTCACCTTTTTATGTGGTAACATTGTAGCATTCCATAGCATGGAGAAACTGCATACTCCAGTCAGGTTGTACCCATGTGATAGGCTCTGCAGGCATTCTAAATATTGCAACCTTGATTTCCTGTAATGCTTCATCAATACCTTTGAATCTATCCTCAAAACTAAATGTTAGTAGAAAGCTTTCCTTCAGAATGTTCCACTCTATGGTTCCATGTCATAGCTCTGTTTCTAAATACCAATTCATCAGAATAGTATCCAAGGGGTGGTAGAATATATGTACCCATTCAAGTTGTGGTTCCTCTCCCCAAGCTTTCATCCAACAAGTCAGATTCTCGCACAGATCATCCTTCCTTGTATATATTTCAGAAATACATGTATTTTCATATCCAAATCGCAACTTCATCATCCTTCAGTACTCTTTCGAGTCTACAAAATTATTCTTATGTGTACCCCACTATCTGGCAAGTGTAACTCTCAGCGTGATGTCCAATTCCTGGAATTGATGCTCCTCTGGTACATCCCTTTCAAATGTATCAAGAAACACATTTACATTTTCTAAGCCATCATAATATGGTAAATTGTGTACCTCAGTGGATATACACCGGAGTGATTTAGTATGTTTGTTTCATCATAGCGTTGATACTTCATGCAATCTATTATACCAATGATCGAGCTCCTCATCTGAATCTGGGTTGTAGGAGTTGTCCTTTTCCCAAGTAATTCTTTCATCCACTGTAGGATTGATCTAATCCGCATTCCACGTAGTAAGTTTATAGATCTGTTCAATATCATCCTCCTCATAGTAATCTCGGACTAGTTCAGTGTACCGCACACGCTCAACTAGATCTAATAGAACAATGACTCCCAGTGCCTTCTTCTCAAACGTCATGTTGTGCTTCTTCAGGTTGATGACCACATTCTTATCAAACACCCAATCAAATCAAAGCAGCACCGAGTAGGGATTACTATTATCCACTATTTCGACTACTTCAAAATCTAGTTATAGTGCACGCCCCTTCAATGTCTATAGTTACTCCATGTAGGCATCCCATAGGAATAATATTTTGTTGGTTCGCCATTCGCAACTAAATTGGGGACCATTGTAGTGTCAGCTTTCCCATTATTTCCCAGGTTTCTTTAGGCAAAACATTTGCATCAGATCCCAAATCTAAGATCACCTGGTCCATTTCAAACTCTCTAATTTGTGTAGTCAATTTCATTTCTCGACCAATATTTTCTTGCTTTTATCTACTTTATGCATTGCGTGTTGTTCAGGTAGCGACTTACCCTTGCCAACGCAGTTGTCTATTAACTCTTGCAGTGCCTCTACTTCTTTCTGATCCCTTAAGAGCTTCATGCAGGTTTGCAAGAAGGATTTCAATACTAAGGGATCTTTTTCCTGCACAACAATGACCTCTTCAGGCTTCTTCGTTCGTGCATAATGATTCTTTGATGTGGATGCCCCTGAATCCACAAAGCTCTTCTTTGCCTCCATAAATGTTTCTTTTGCCTTATGCAAATCAAATTCAATACCTTTGTCAGCGACCCTACGCATCCACATATTCTCTTCTAGTTGTTTCCCTGTGACTTTATCTTTCTCGGTAGTTATACTATTTCGCATAACTATATTAATGCTTGGGCCATCCTCATGTGGTTCTAACCTCATCATCTTGATGTTTTGAGTGGGTTGTTGGTTATTCTCCTCTTGCATCTTTACGATGAGTATAGGACAATCTTCTATCACATGGTCAAATTGTCGCAGTACTGACAAGAGGGGTGTGTCGAGTTTTGACAATCTCATGCATAGTGTCATGTTCCCCACAATGGTAACAAATAATATGCCCGCAACCTCTTCCAGCTCCTCCCCCTCGTCCTCTTCCTCATCCCTGGAATCCTTTGTGCATTGTAGGTATGCCTTGATCCTGTTATGGACATGTCTTAGCCTGCACCCGATATGTCAGAGTTTTGCCCATCATTAACTCATAGATAGCTTTGGCCTTGTGCTCATCATGTCCTAGAGACTTACAAAAATTGCGGAATAGTTTTTGGGGAGTCTATATAAACTTCTGCAACAAATGGCAATTGTCATTTGAGTGTTTCCCTGGTATTTGGTAGATAGCGCACCATGGCACTACATTGTTATTTGATCTAGCAGAATTTTATAGCTTCAGGGGGATAGACTTCCCCCAATTACATATTTTTGATATATTGGGCAATGATCCTTGTCATGACCATTCCCTTTTCACTTTAAGCACCACACTTCTAAACAGGTTTCATTTTTTACCTCCTTTCCCTTTTTGAGATCCTACAACTCCATATGCAGGCTAGCCAACTATGTCTGAATATGTTGCACTCCCAAATTCATATCCTGAATAGGCGAAGCCTCCAACTTCATAGCAATTTACAGTGCTTCAACCTATGATCCAAGCTTCTGTTGTGACACTGGTAATCTCAAATGAGGCAACAACGTAGCAATGTATTAGTCCTTATGTTTCACATCCGAGATCTATATATTAGCCTATTGCAGTAGACATTTTAGTCTCTGATCAATATCCCACGCAGATTCATTCACCTTCTGCTTAATTTCCTTTACCTCAGGCACATACTAGGCTTGAGACTATGGCTTTTTAAATTCATTATTCAATGCATCTTTTGTATCTTTTAATGACATAGTTGGATGAGTCATATTGTACTTAATATACCAACTCAACACCCTATCTTGCAATGTTGTGACCAGTTGCACTTTCTTCAGATCGTCATCCATTATCTGTGGTGACTTTCACACAACATCTGCTACAAACCAGAATTGATCAGGGTCTTCTATCCCCAAACCCCTAAATATAGGCATCTTCATAGTGTTCGCCATACTGAATAGCAGAGGTGGAGGTGGAGGGGGAGGTGTAGGTGTCTGAGGTGGAGGTGATGGAAGAGGTGGAGTGGATGGATGTGGTATTCCTGCAGTGCTCTAATCTACCGACTAAAACCCACCTTTGGTTGTCTTTAGACTATTACTTTCTTCTTTACTATTAGATGCTTCCAATAGAGGACTGTACTTAGCAATTGTATCTAAATTTTTTCTGAATTGTTTCCCACTTCATGTAGCTCCCGTCGAGCTTCTTTGAAACATCCATTTAGTGGCATAACCCATTTCTCATACAATATAATTTTAATTTAGGTTTTCAGAGACTTCAAATACTTACCTCTTGGTCCTTTACAAAACTAGTGTTCAACTTTGCCATAACTAGCAGACGTATAAATCGCGAACCTTGTCATAAATCCACCCAAAATACTAGCGATCCAGTAATCGAAAGCCTTCGCAACCTTATGTTATGATCCTTCCAAGCACTTCACTAACTCTAGAGTCCACACAATAGGGTTATTCAGCTTCAAGATAGGTTGGCCCTCCGCTAATTTAGCCAACCATTCGTATAGTTCACACAGAAAGGTACAAAAGAAAACTTCGTGTTTGTATGTATAAAGATATCTTTGCAACCACTCTTTCTTTTAACAGGTGTGGATTCTTGTTTTCTTGAGATGCAAACTCGTGCAGCGTCTAATCTATCCACTTTTCAATCTCCTTCTTTGTTGGTTTCCATGGACCCCACATCACATGTCCTTGAGATAGATCCTAGTCCCGGCAATGAAACCATTTAATGGTTTAAGGGGGATTGGACACAAGTTCAGAGTTAGTTGCGCTAACAAACAAAAGCCTACACTACCGACCCTTTCGATAATAACCTACGTAGCGCAAGCTGCAGTCTCACTCGAGGCAGTATTGGAGGATGTTAGAACTAGGTTTTTACATCCAGATGGCTATGTGATGTGTTTCTGCTAAACTTAAGGCTTTAGCTTGACTTTCGCGAACCCTAACCCTTGAAATCTGGAATTTACAGTGAATAACAGTTAGTAGATTTATGTCCTTTGCCGATTGCGCTAAACATGTATTCAACAATAAATAAATATAGTAACTTCATAAATAAACAATAATGCACAGATATCACTTCAAAATATGATTTTATTATGTTTAGATTCTCAGATACAAACTCTTTCCAAACCTACACACACAGTTGCAGGGGCCCACGCACTTAGCTGCAGAATTACCAAGGTCTTCGTGCACACAGCTACAAGAGTCTTCTCCTTCACCTATGTACAAAATAAATAAATTGAGACTCAACTCGTGTACTTCTCTACGTCAATTTTTTATGACTCTTCTATGACTTCCTTTATACTCTTCTTTCATTACAACACCATGGTCCGCGAACCATGAGCGGGTCTCAAAACAACTTGACTTTAACAAACTAAGGGGCTTTGTCCTTCCTAAAGCCCCTTTAACTCCTATTGCCCTGCGCTACTCGTGCTTCGCTCCTCAAAATGCAGAGACTTCACAATATCTTAACAAAATCTTATGCAGGGAACCTTGTTCCAACACAAGAAAACCATACATCAACATGCAAATCCATGCATGTTCGAACTAGCTAGGAAATCACACATGCAAAAGGTTACCTGTAAGTATTCCTGCTGAAATTACTTGATCCTTGCTTTTATTCATTTCCCTTTGCTTTCTTGTCCTTCCTTACTCCAAAGCTAGAATGCTCCAAGAAAACTCTAAGTGAGCAAGAGTGTGAGAGAGAGAAAATAATGAGAGAGCTCCAAACTTGAACTAACAAAAGGTTACACTGACCAAGTTTGAGCCAAGAGCTTACATTAACTAAGAGCCTTCCAACTAATCTTCAGAAACCTTTTGTATTAATAAGGCCTCTAATTTCTTCATTTTTCATTATTTTCCTTCAATTTCCTCCTGACATGCCACCTGTGACCTTTCACCTTACTTTCCTCCTAATTTCCTTTATTTTGATAAATAAATGTGCAAAAAATGCACTTTTGCGTTTTTAGTCCTTTGCTCTAGCCTTTGCCAATTTCCTTGGCCAAAACACACATCCAATGATGCCCACTAAAATATATTTTCCCAACATTTAGCTTAAAATAAGTGTCTCTTAACCGTGATCTTATTTTGTCTTTATTAACTTTTATTACATGAACTTTTCACAAAGCTATTATACGAGAGATTCCAAACACTCCAAAATTCATTTTTGAAAGGATGGAAAGATTGAATTATTTAAAGAGTCCGAATAATTATTTCATTGACGGAACAAGAAACGATTCAAGCCCAAAAAAAAGAAAAGAAAAAGCTAAAAGCGAATTCAGTGTTGGCAAAGGAAAATAAAGTCACAACCTAAAGAAATCAGGTTAGCTATGAGGGAGTCGGGTATGGCCACCCGTAAGCAGTTTCGCTCTTTTCTGGCTGGATATATTTATATAGTCAACCCTTGGTTCTGAGAGTAAACATAGACAAGTTATAACAGTAACAGGGTTAAGAAATTTTGTGAAGAGAAATTTATTTCTTGCGCAAACTAAAAACGAAACAAAGAGAACAAAGAATTAGGTGGGAACATACTATAACCAGAACAAACATAAAATGTCCAGCACTTCATATTAAATAATTGCAAGATAACAATTCAATTAAAGGAACAAATTCTGATTTATTTATATAAATTATGAGTTCTTTATATAAGCTCTGATTTCTTCATACAAAATTTGAACAGTAGCTAAATTTGGAGAACACGCAAGAAAATACATTGCAACTGTAAACAACTACCGGCGCCATTGTTCGAACAAATATACCAATAGAATTATACATGCTCGATTGAGAAATTCTAAGTCCTAATCCAACAGTAAGAGTTGTTGAAATATTAATTTCAACTGCGCATTAATTCAGCGGAAAACCACCCAGACTCCATCGCACCGCTTTTACGGAAGGAGTGGTATTCCTTCAATCGCCCCCGATGCAATAAAAATCTGATACGTGTTCATTGTACTTTTCCAAAAATCACTTTTCATTGGGATGTAAAGTTTGGTAGAAAAGGCCCGTCCGATATTGTTTTGAACCGTTGGATTAAGCGTGGCTGTCCATCATTGATCAAAGTCAAAGCTGCGTATAGGTTTGCAGGGTATGGAGATTGCCTCGAGTGAAATTTTTGTTTGACCTTCGTATGTCTGGTAAAACCATATGTAAACTCCTCACCATGCCTAAGTAGTAAATGAATTTATTATGGTCGTAGAGTTATTGGTAAAGTTCTTAAGTTTATTTTTTTTTACACGGCATGTAATATGATAATTTTTATTGGGTAGTCGTTTTTTTTTAAATGGAATGCCTTTTGTTATGGCATATGAAGTATAATGTAAGTTGGGGCAGCGTGAGAGAATTTTCACACACCAGCAAAAATGGCGAGGGCTATTCATTATATATGTAATGCATTAAACACAACAGAGTGTAAGGTGTTGTTGAGATGTGAAAACTCGCAGCAGTGTGAAGTTTTTGGTTATTGTCCATTTTGAAAACAAAAGGAAGAAAAGCACGTACCAGTGTGCAGAGCAAAAAAAAAATGCTCAGTGTTTGAGAATGCAGTAAAATGAAACACATAGTAGAGTGTGTGTAATGTGAAATGGCATATGAACCATAAGGGAAACAAGCAACGTGAAGTTTTGGTGTTAAAAGCAAATGGGCAATGCACAGTAGCGCCAAGAAAATTTTATGCACAGCAGTGCGAAACAAAACCAAGAACAGAGCATGTAATCTTTGCTTTTGTGGTGGAAGTATCAAGAATAGAGCATGTGATCTTTGCTTTTGTGGTGGAAGTATTTTATGCATAACAGTGCGAAACAAAACCAAGAACAGAGCATGTAATCTTTGCTTTTGTGGTGGAAGTTTTTTTTTGTAATACGCATGAGGGTATAATGAAATTTTTTTACCGCAGTAAATCTATGTAAGAACTTTTTTATTTACAGTAGTAAATGCAAGCTGGAAAAAAAATTTACACAGCAGTGTAAATCCTTTTGAATGGAGGCATAGTAATTTTGTTTTTGTGGAAGCTCTTGGTGAATCCCTCTGTTAAAGAGGAAGATGCTTTTTAACACAGTGTCTGGTGAATCCATCTGGTGAATCCATTTGTTAAGAGGAAGATCTATTGTCTTTGGTGAATCCCTCTGTCAAGAGGAAGATGCTTTTCAGCATAGACTCGTGAATCCTTCTGGTTAAGAGGAAGATGCTCTTCAACATAATCTCTGGTGAATCCCTCTGTGTGAGCAAGATTTTTTTTTGTAACAGCAGTTGGAGAATCCCTCTGTGTGAGGAAAATGTTTTTGTAAAAGCAGTGCTGGTGAAATCCCTCTGTTAAGAGGAAGACGTTTTGTAACAGTTGGTTTATTGTAAATGAATAGAAGTTTTTTTTGCTTGTTGCTGAAACTTTATCTTTAGCAAGTTGAAATTTTGTCTGCAGTAAGATCCTGTGTTAAAGATCCTGTGTTGCAAAACAGAGTATCATTCTTTGTGTTGTGTTTGTTTTGTTTTTGGAATTCTAGCAGAAAAATTCCCAACATTATATCAGAGCATTGTTCTCTGGTCTTTGGTGTTTGAAATTACCAGAAATTTCCAACATGGTATCAGAGCTTGTCCAGGCTCTTTGAAGGCGTCAAAGAAGCTGAAGGAAGGTTTTTTTGCTGCAGCAGCTTCTCCAGCAGCATGAAGACTCAGCAAAAGGATCCAGGTATTTCTCAAGTTTTTCTGTGTTACTATTGAAGACAGTGAGTTATTTTAGATACTCAGTCAAATGGCGAGGTCAAAGAAGAAAGTCACCAATCCTGCTAAAAATGTTTCTCCCTCTACTACTAAAAGAGAAGCTAATCAACTTGAAAGCTTTCTATTTGAGGCTCCAAGGTTCAATGGGAACTTTTATATATGGGAAATACTTCATCAGAAAAAAGGATATATGGGACAGACTTCATGACCTTCACGCAAAGGGAGCATTGACCATGACCAGCAATCAAGAAGGAAATTCTGAACCCATCATAGAAGTTGAAAATGAGAAGGTTGACCTCATTAAGCTTCAAGTACAAGAAAGGGATGAAGAGCTCGCCAAGCTTAAGAAGAAACTTGATCAAAGCAAAATGAAGCATCATGAAGAAGTCATATCCATGACAAATCAATTGAATAAAGCAAAGAAGCAGGAAGATACCTTGTCAAGTCAACTTGAACAAAGGCACAATAGAGTGAACAAACTTGTAGAAGAGATTGGACAGTACAAGGTAGAGGTCTCCTCCCTTAAGTCTCAATTACAAGAAAATAGGAAACAGGCACAAGAAGCTGAGAAGAAAATGGAGAGCAGTCAAGCAAAGAATGAAGAAATCTTCAAAATGAAGTCAGATATCATCTCCCTTAAAATAGTAGTAGCTGAAGCTACTTGTAGCAAGGAAGAAACTCAGGAACAACTTACAAAGAAGAATAATGAGTGTGAAAGATTGGAAGAAGAGATTGTCCTCCTCAGAAAAAAAATTGAAGGGATGAACAAAATCATGAAGAGCTCTCAAGCCTTGGATGACATGCTCAGCTATCACAGATGTCCATCTGATAAATCAAGATTCGGGTATGCAGGTGAACCCTCAAACAAGAATGAAAATGCTTTAAGCAAGAGAGATGTGAAGAAGCCAGAAAGAAATTGTGATGCTCCTAGTTCCAGCAAAGGAAAGGAGAAAGATCAAGGCTATAATAGAAGAAATCCTATTCCAAAAGGAAATGTAGATGATGTCAAAGACGCAAGAGGCAATGGTTATCATCAAAGGATCTCAAGGCAGAAAGGCTTCAGAAGTACATCAATGAAACCTCCATCTCCCAAGTACCAAAGTTCATTTTTCGGTTATTGTTATTCTTGCTCAAATTTTGGTCATATGGCAAAAGACTGTAAAGCTTCTCATAGAGATAGATGTTATAGTTTCCGACAACCTCCAAGAAACAATTTTACAGGAAGAAATCATGAAATCTTATTCATGAACAATGTAGAATGTTTGTCATAACATTGGGCATATGGCACGTGATTGTAACTTAACATGGGCTTTTACACAAGCTAGAACCATGCAAAAGAAGAAAGTTACACAAGTATGAAGAAGGAAGGAAATACAATCCGAAAGTCCCTTGAGCTCCCCAGCCAATCTAAGTTTTTTTTTAAAAGACTTTGCCGAAAGAAGATGATGCATACACTTAGGGAGAGCCTGTAATTCTTGATCATTATAGCTGAACTAGATTAACAATCATTCTTTGATGAAGATCTTTTTCTAGGGGAGAGATATGAAATTAAATATGCCATAAGAGCAGAGAAGAAAAGGTTGCAGGATAGTTTGGAGATGCAAAGATTGAAAATTTTCCCTGAGGAAGAGAGAAAGAAGATATTACATGATTGGAGTGCCTGAGCACAACAGTGAAAGCGATGAAGGGAAAGGTGATACCAATAGGCAGAAAAGTTGTGAGTTTTTCAGGAAGTGTTTGGGTATGACTGAACTCCCAGCAGTTGAAATTAAAGGGGAGTGTTGAAATATTAATTTCAACTGTGCATTAATTCAACGGAAAACCACCCAGACTCCATTTGACCGCTTTTACGGAAGGAGTGGTATTCCTTCAATCGCCCCTGATGCAATAAAAATATGATACGTGTCCATTGTTATTTTCCAAAAACCACTTTTCATCGGGACGTAAAGTTTGGTAGAAAATGTCCGTCCGATATTGTTCTGAACAGTTGGATTAAAAGCGTGGCTGCCCACTGTTGATCAAAGTCAAAGGTGCGTACAGGTCTGCAGGGCATGGAGATTGCGTGGAGTGAAATTTTTGTTTGACCTTCGTATGTCTGGTAAAAGCGTATGTAAACCTGATTGAATTAATTCCTCGGTAATTTTTTTTGGATAGTTGTTTTTTTGTTTTTAATGGAATGCCTTTTGTTATGGCATATGAAGTATAATGTAAGTTGGGGCAGCTTGAGAGAATTTTCACACACCCAGCAAAAATGGCGAGGGCTATTGATTATATATTTAATGCATTAGACGCAGCAGAGTGTAAAGTGTTGTTGAAATGTGAAAACTCGTAGCAGTGTGTAGTTTTTGGTTATTGTCCATTTTGAAAATAAAAGGAAGAAAAGCACGCAACAGTGTGCAGAGCAAAAAGAATGTCCAGTGTTTGAGAATGCAGTAAAATGAAACACACAACAGAGTGTATAATGTGAAATGGCATATGAAACATAAGGGAAACAAGCAGCGTGAAGTTTTGGTGTTAAAAGCAAATGGGCAATGCACAGTAGCGCTAAGAACAGAGCATGTAACCCTTTGCTTTTGTGGTGGAAGCTTTTTTTGTAATAGGCATGAGCGTATGATGAAATTTTTTTACAGCAATAAATCTATGTAAGAATTTTTTTATTTACAGTAGTAAATGCAAGCTGAAAAAAAATTCACACAGCAGTGTAAATCCTTTTAAATGGAGGCAGAGTAATTTTGTTCTTGTGGAAGCTCTTGGTGAATCCCTCTTTTAAAGAGGAAGATGCTTTTCAACACAGTTTTCGGTGAATCCCTTTGTTAAGAGGAAAATCTATTGTTTTTGGTGAATCCCTCTGTCAAGAGGATGCTTTTCAGCATAGACTGGTGAATCCCTTTGGTTAAAAGGAAGATGCTGTTCAGCATAATCTCTGTTGAATCTCCCTCTGTGTGAGCAAGATTTTTTTTTGTAATAGCAGTTGGAGAATCCCTCTGTGTGAGGAAGATGTCCCTTTGTTAAGAGGAAGACGTTTTGTAACAGTTGGTTTATTGTAAATGAATAGAAGTTTTTTTTGCTTGTTACTGAAACTTTATGTTCAGCACGCTGAAATTCTGTCTGCAGCAAGATGCTGTGTTAAAGATCCTGTGTTGTAAAACAGAATTATTATTCTCTGTGTTGTGTTTGTTTTGTTTTTAGAATTTTAGCAAAAAAAATTCAGTCTCTGGTCTTCGGTGTTTGAAATTACCAAAAATTTCCAACAAGAATTTCAAAGGTTATATCTAAACCCGTAATCGGACAAGGGACTGCGAGTACACCATTAAAACTAGTAAATAACCGCCGTAGAAGCGGGGTCTGGAGGAAGACCCTTCCGCAATATTTTCTTGTACACTGGCATAGTGCCAATATAGGAAACTTAAAACTGAGAAGGGAAACCACAACTTGAAGCCAAAGATACAGTTGAAAAACCCTCAGCATGTTGAACCCTTCGAAAAGATATTTGCCCAACAAAGAAACGAAAGATGGAATTAGCAGGGGTGACAAATGGTTTAATCAACCTTTTGAATTTAACTAAAGATAGCTTCATTCGAAAAATTTACCTAAAAGGGGAATGGAAGATGCAAGCTCTCGAAATATGAAGCTATTTCATTCGCAGGGGAGTCAAGCGTCTCGTTACCTTGCACAGTAAACCTGTGTAAGTACATTGTATTACAAATTAGCAGTCAAAACGCAAAATAAACTGAAAACTTGGAGTAAACGCTCAAGTATGGCTTCATACCTTGGTGTTTCTGGTTGGAAGAAGTGCCTCTGCGAGTCGCCCGCTGGGTAAAGACCGGGGGGAGTGATGAGGGTTGTAGTTCCAAACCATTGCAACATAATAATATTTTAAACATTTGGATACAACGAAACCTAAAGTTAATAGTAGCTATTTTATCATAATAATGTAATTAATCTGAAAAATATTTATCTAATATATATAGATAGATTTTTTTACAATGTCCAGTGATAACAGCGAAACTTGCACATTTATGTAATGTGAAAAAAATTTAAATTATGTACTTTTTCTTAATTTGTTAAATTTAATTTAATTATAAATTTTGGGAATATTTTGACATCATATTAAAAAATAATTCAATTATTAAATTTGAAAAATATTTTGTCATTATATTGAAAAGCAGTGGAGCCAACTTAAAAACACCTGGTCCTGGATATGTGGTTAGGTGAGAAAATTATCACAAATCTTGTGATCCAATTATAAATAAGACTATATACCCATGAAAGCTACTCCAAAAACAATTTCTTCCCATAAAAAAATTTAAATCAATATATAAGTTTTTCAGAGAATTTGTGTTCTTTAAACATACTTGTGCATTTATGTTATTTAAACAGACCCACGTTTTGAGCAGAGTCTAAAATGGGACGTGGAAACAGTAGGAAGCGTTATCACAAAGAACTGGAGGACGCATGGCAGCGTTTTACTGTGAAACCGAAAATTGGAAATGGAAACAGCATCAGTCGTTTCTGAGAAACCGAAATAAATAAAATGAGTGTAAATGTGAAAGAAAAGATGACAACGATGTTGCCTTCAAGATCTAGTTCTCACACTTCAAGTGAATTTCTTTTCAAGGACGCTTTCTATTTTCGTATTATTATGTCTACCCATACCAGAGAATAACGTTTCACTTCTTCATATGGTATTACTTTTCAATTAAATTATGATACAAATTTAATAACCATATGAATCGAAAGAATAATAATCCAGATAAAATAAAAAAATGCCTAAATTGACCTTTTCTTACCAAAATACATTTTTAAATATCAAGTCTAAACTGAAATCTAGTTGGGCCATAACTATTGCATTCCATAATAGGACAGAATAAGTGTATTCATATTGTTAAGGGATCTGTTATAATGAAATTCTTAAAAAATTTAAGCAGTATAGGTCCATTTGTTACAATGATTTTGTTAAAAATACTCTTCGCTATAAGCATTTACCTACAAGTCCGAAAATATCCGTAACATAAGTCCTGTAAAAGCTGTTTAACTCAAAATTACGGTAACATATCCGTAACATAACTCCTGTAGAGGTTGTTTAACTCGAAATTGCAGTAATTTCTTTCTCTGCATGAATACTGACAATTTTCATCTTTTGAAGTTTGAAAAATCCTTAATGTAATTGAGAATGTATGAACATAACAAGGTAGAACAGAACTTGACCAGGTCAGCACCTGTGCTACATATACGGTAGTAAAACATCCTTAACAAACTCAAGGGATATTTAAAGTCAAGCAGTAATATAAACTATTCAAAACCTTGACCGCTCATCTGTTAATATAGTATACAGCACATCACAGCATGATTATGTATCTGATTTAAGTGCCCTGCTTTCCTCTAAATCTTCTTTGGAAGAAGCAACCACTTTGGATGGCTGGTTCGCAAAGGCTTCACTTTTGTTTTGTTTTCTCGCGGTATTAGGCATGGGATTTGGAAGCATTTTCAATATAATTCCCATGGCTATCAAAAGCAATCCAGTTGCGTGCTTCTCCGTGATAGGTTTTGTGAATATTATATATGATAGAAGCAATGTTACCGCCTTTCTCGCCGTTGTCACCTATACAATTCAACCAAAACGCAATCTTAGTAAGCGAATCTCCATTCTCCATATTAAATTTAGCATCTTGATTACCAGAATGGTCATGATCCGATCTGTAACAAACCATGGCAGTTGTGGCAGCTCCGAAGATTGCTATTAAACACAGAACAGACAGCTGGCCTACGAAGGTGGCTGTTGCTTCGAATATCAGCACGAGATAAACATACAAGTGCTGCCATATATCAGAACAGAAAAAACCAAAAAGAGTTTCAGAAATAATAACAATTTTTTCACAAAAGACGACTATGGCTAGACATTTCAGGAACTGGTAAACTTTGTTTCAAAACCCAAATATCTGAATAGAAATTAACAGGAAATAGCATATACTTGTGAGCAGGCTTCCCAGGCTTTGAAGAGCTCTCCAGTCAAAATCATTGGAGGAATCAAGAAAGGGAGTCCCACAGCAGTAGAGCAGAACAGCATTTCCATCTGGGAACATCAACGACAATGTTTCTCAGTAGATATTATTATGTAGGTTGCATTCAGTCTTATATAATCCAAATAATATAAAATTAAATAAATAATCAGTTCACAATTATTTTGCATGAGGGTTTTCCAGGTATGGACCATACTTGTGTAGTAGAAGGATTCAGAGTAAATATGGCCTCTTGCAAGTTACCCAAAAAGGCATCCAAAATCAGAGCTCCACAGACCATAATAACTCCCCAGACACTGAAATTTGGGGATGTTTGGGCATCTGCCAGTGTGAAGATTATCAAACCAACGACAAGCAACATCGCTGCGATGTATTCCTCCAAGGGATACTTTCGCCTTAAGCCTGGTATAAAGGCTCCCATAATCATAACAGGCAAAACCTGTAACGATTCAGATTTATCAGCCATTGTAGAAACCTCAAAAGAAATATATCCTAAACTCAATGAATATATATATAGAAACCCTACCTTGGTGGACTTGAACATGATTTGGGCCGGATAATTAAGAAACATTAGAGATCCCTTGGTTAATCCTTGTGACCCCATGAGTACAGCAGAGAGGTTTACGTATATTTTCCATGGATTTTGTATATCCCTTGTTCTGAAGCCATTGAGATAGATAAGCGCCAAATACACAAATCCTTGTACAAAGGTGAAATACCATCCATAGCTGCACCGATCATAAACAAAACAAACGCGTTGATTAGGTCGGGATGCATTCTTACAAGATTTCAGAGATATGTTCTACCAGGATAGTAAAAGTCATTTGAGTAAATAAGATGTTTTTGATGGTTTGTCCTTTTTCACAACTAAATTGGGTATATGTTGGGCAGAGTAGGGTTTAGAGTACAGAAGAAGTTTCCACCAATATTGGACAATCCTAGTATCTCTTGGTGGATAACTAGGTAGTTGTCTTCCTGGTTTCAAATCCCCAAGAGTACACTATGGCTCATCATAGGAAGGCTGGAATGATAGACATCCTGCTAGGCTGAACTATGGGTTTCTAATATATGTGGCTTGCCAGATCCCAACCGAGGTCTAGTTCTTAGGCTGAACTATGAGTTTATGATATATGTGGTTTGCCAGATCCCAGTCCAAATCTAGTTCTAGGCTGAACTATGAGTTTCTGATATATCTGGCTTGTCAGATCCTGGCCCACGTCTAGTTCTAGCTCCTAGGCTGAACTAGAGTTTCTGATATGTGGCTTGCCATATCTTAGACAACTTCTAGGTCCTATGCCGAACTATGAGTTTCTAATTATGTGGCTTGCCAGATCTCAGCCCAGGTCTAGTTCCTAAGAGGAACTATGACTTTATGATATATGTGGTTTGCTAGATCTCGGCTGAGGTCTAAGTCCTAGGCTGACCTATGAGTTTATGATATATGTAGCTTGGGAAATCATGAGATCCTGACCCAAGGCTGAGGTCTAAGTTTTAGGCTGAACTATGAGTTTCTGATATCTATAACTTGGAAGATCCTGAGATCCTGAACCAAATCTATGTCCTAGGCTGAACTATGAATTTCTAATATATATTAACTTACAAATGGTTGCATATATCTGACAAGATTGCTAGTTCCCATTCTTTATAAACCTTTGAAAATAATAAACAATAGATAAAAAAAATGTGCCATACATACACAAGCTTAAAGTTGCATAGTTAAATTAACCTACAAGTAAAATGCTATCACCAAACTTTCTCAAACTACAAATTTGTAAGAAAAAAACCAAAATTCTATGAAATCCACATTACCTGAATTGTAATCTATTGTACACGTATTCCTGCATACAAGAATTCAAAAATAGCGTTATTTCTTCAGGTTCAGAGAATTTATTGTTTTCTTCCCACAATGAGCGACTTCAAACATTAAACTGTGTCATCAATAACCGCGTAGCTGAGTTCAAACCATGGCAATAATGAATATCTTGATATCACAATGTTTACTCCATCAAAAACTAATGTAGTACCAGTAAAGCTATTGTTAATGGCAGATTCAGGGAGATAGAGTACCTCACAAATTCCATTCACCAAATACCCAAAGAAGAATCCCGCAGCGCAGATGAGGAGCTGAAGCCATTTTGGTTTACCTGTTAAGGTAATACCCAACAGACTCATAGAAGGACTGCTGTCATTTAAATTCCCTTCACGACCCATGGTCTGAGAGTAATTACAGACCAATGGTGCAGAAGCGCATCCGCCTCCTTCCAATTAGGAGCTTAGCAAACCCAAACCCAACAAAATGAGCGATCATGGCCATACAAAACGCAACTTAACCAAATCTCGCAAACAATTTATGAGGATGTGTGCGTTGTGCAGTTGACTTTGTCATTTGGTTTTCCTCCGAAGTATCTGGTTCTGGGATTGGTGATATATAACTGCCATTAATGGCTGGCATGAAAAAATGCGTCGTTATGACCAAATGTCATTTGTCATGGAAGAGACAGATTGCAAAACCATTTTGAAGCTGCTCTTTAACACATGGATCATAATTCGCAACGATAGAAACAATAAAAATATATATATATTATATATTTATGCTCATGCATGCATATGGATCATAGTCCTGTAACGGTAGAATCAATAAATATATAATTGTAGTAAACGGTAGAATCAATAAATATATAATTGTAGTAAATCGAGGGTATTTTTATTTATTAAATCATGCATGCATAGGGATTATAGTCATGTAACGGTAGAATCAATAAATATATATTTATAGTAAATTAACGGTATTTTTATTTATTAAATCATGAGATGATCAGATTTGTTAGGTAGCAAAAACCATTTTGAAGATGTTTTTTTAATTGGCTTCAGCGGTTTGGAAAAATATTATTTTTTTTAGTGGTTTTAACAGTTCTGTTCATTATGGTAACTGCCTTCTTAATTGCTTTTTATTATTTGAGTAGTTTTAACCGTTTTGTTCATGAGGGTCATTGCTCTGTATTTGTTTTTTTACCTTGCCATGTAGTGCATTTTTTAATTATATAATATTTACAATAATAAAATTTAATTTTTAATCATAATAATGAATTTGTTTTTTTCCTTTCTATTTATATTTTTTTTTTATTATTATTTTATTTATTTTTTTAATAATATTATATATGGTTTTTTTTTTATTTTTAATCATAATAAATTGGTAATATGTTAGGTAATGTGGATCTGGTCTATAATTAATTGTAAAGATATTATGTTTAAATAACTTTAAAGATTTTGTCCGCTCGATCTTGGATAAATAATGATCGGGTGTTTTGTTAAGACATGTGGTCTTGGATAGATAATGATCAGATGTTTAAGACATGGGGTTTTGGATAGATAAGGGTGGGATGCTTTGTTAAGACACTTCTTGATGTGAAGTCATAAGTTCAATTCACCCTGCTATCACGGTTGATATATTGGACATGAGATTAGTCCTATCAAGCTTAAAAAGAAATGAATTTAAATATTTTAAAAATATTATTATTATTATAGCACTTGTTTTCTTAATTACATTTTATTTTAGTGGTTTTAAATTTTTTTTTTTATTTTTTTTTTTTAATTATGGTGATTGGTGACTTGTTGAGTCATTCACCTGATGGACCCTATTATTCAAACCTATCACAATGGACTAACATGTCCCTTGAAATTAAACTTTAGTGAATGGAAAACAATACATGCTAGTTTTTTTCCTATTGGAGAATAATCGAAGGTAAGTATGCATGGAAACTTGGAGTTCTTTCCAACAATTTAGGAGAACCACCATTTAAGCTACCCATCCCATAATAATAAACTAATTTTAAAGCTGGGGAGGTAGGTATGGAAGGGGTAGTCTTTTTCCACTAGGGAATAACCGAAGGACAATATGCATGGCAACTAGGAGTTCTTTCCAACAAATTAGGAAGGGAGAGCAGGGGATTATCGTAGCTTGTACATTCCATCCAAAATGTCTTCTTGTTCTAAGGGACTCATTTATCTTCCTAAGGAACATGTAATTTGGAACAAAGCCCGAAGATGTTAGATTAGAAGCTATTGTTTGCATGATTAGAATTTTGGTCAACAAATTGAAGAGCAAGGCTCAATGGTTCCACATGCCATGATATAACAATGCCTTGGCTACCTATGAACCTAATTAGCTACCTAATCAAGTAAAAAAGGGATGTTTCTAATTAATGGGCATCTTATCAACCAACCAATTCCCTCATTTTAAGGGTCCCGATCCATTAGTAAATCTCTATATGAATGGGTATTTTGGGTTATTTTCAAATTGTAAATCATGAATATAAAGTTAATGCAGCTCCCTAGCATTATAAAGATTATCTACTTATGTAACTCGTATGTGTGTGTTTGCCATAGTCTTTTATATAAATAAAATTCACTAATTTTTGTTTTAAAAACATGATAATCTAAGCACCCCATAGGTTTTTACTATAGTTGAATCTATCTATACATTAACACATGAAATAATAATCTGCGCAAATACATTAATCAATTCCCTTATGGGGGTCAATTCCCTTATGGGGGTTCCCTGTTGGGGGTGTTAAGTGATGTGATGAAGGTAAGTGATGTGATGAAGGTGGCAGGGGGCATGATTAGCAATGCTTGAGGTGAATGTGGCCTACCAACACACTCAACTTATGTACTACATGTTGTCAATACATCCAACGAGGGTTAAATGCACCTTAATAAACTCCATTATTCCCCAATGTGGGATAGTCACTACCTTATGACATTCATCCACTGTGATTTTATGCCTTCTCTTCAAACTGTGGGATTAATGATCGCAATGTTCTTAGTGTGGATTTTTCCCAATTCAACGCCCAATTATCTTTGTAAGTGGCCTCTCTCCATAGTCCTCTTTGTCACATACCTATGCTCTTTCCCTCCTTCCTATCCATTGCACAATGAGTTGAACCTAAGATGTTCTCTCATGCCTTCAAAGTCCTATATTGGTTGTGCTTCCTTCACTCTTAAGCTTCCTAGTGTTCTCCACCTTTGCACTTCTTTCTTCATATCATCATCATGACCCGACAAAGATCTAGGTGCAAGAGGATGAGGAGGTCACAACTCTCCAAAAGGCTCACAAGCTTAGTTATGAGTCGAGTCCTAAGTTTGTTTGTTTCATAGCTAGACTTCCAAAAGTGTAGCAAGAAATCATCAAAATGGAGGAGGAGGTGTCACATACTAGGCATACACGCAACTAGAAAAACTAATACCTTCATATGATTGACTTATATTGGCAGATTGAGTCACTCCTGGAAAAGTCTTGCTTTAGTGCAATTCCATGAAGGATGATATTTTATTCGTGCTTGATGAGATGACATTGAAGTTGGTTCTTCTCCTAGTTCAGCTTGTGGAACTAACAACAATGATGTGGTGATGTTAATTGAGATGAAGACATCTCTCCTCTTAAAATTTCATGTTTAGCTAACTGTGATTTCTTTAGTTCTATCTCAACTATGTTCTCACCAGAATGTAAAAACTTTGGTTTTACTTATTTTAGTTTTGTTTTAAGACTAAACCAAAAATGTTCTAGAAACGTTGTTCTACAAATGTTCTAGTTTTATTTATAAAAATTCAATCACGCATATTATAAAATTGTGAAACATTATCATTAATCAATAAAACTTTTACTTAACAAAAATAATTAATAAATAATTTTTAATTTATATATTTTAAAAAATTATTAATTTAAAATAAACTCATTTTTTTTAGATGATATTTGTGAACAAGTTTCTTTGATAACACAACAGTATCTATTTTATTATTTGTCAAGAAACTTTTTCTTAATAATAATTTAGTTATAGGATTATCACAACATTTTCTTTTGGTTTTTTTATCATTAATTGTTTAAATTCATTAATTTGCTGCTGATTTGATTTGATGTGGTGGTGCGTGTGTTTAAACTCCACTGAGACCAAAACATTGGTCTATCGGACCTAAAAAATAACATTATTTATATTTGATTTAAGCATTTTATTCCTATTGCTCAAAAAGCTTCGAAGAAGCTTCCAAGCTCACTTATAATTTTGACATTGGTAAAGCAGGCTAGGAAGGTCAGTATCTGTAACAAAAGATTGTGGAAACTGCAGATCCTAATGTGGTTGTTGAAGTGGGCACCTCTAAGAGGAATGTTGTTTGGATAATATTTTATTTTTTTATAACATATATTTTTTTCCAATTTTCCATCCAAAATTTATTCTATATTTATCAAAAACTTAGTTTAACATTAATTGATTGGTTAACTTTTATACATTATCTTTTTCTCAAATTATTTTACTATAGTATAAGTTTACCCAAAATAATAGAAATTCTTAAAATCACACATGTAAATTGTAAAATGACACTTTTTTTTTTTTTTTGTTAAGATTGATATTTTGTTGGTTATTTAAAAGAGAGTATACATTAATCATTTTCCTAGTGTATCTTACTAGCGGCAAAAAAATAGAAGTTTTGTAAAAAATTTACATAATACTCAACGGTACCAGTGACATACTAAGTGTTCATCCAAATAACAATACTATCAAAAAAGTTTTTATAACTAAGAGGAACAAAATATTAGATACACTGGCCACAACCTAAGATAACCCAAAGCATCTAAGAGGAATAAAATATTAGCTACATTGGCCACAACCTAAGATAAATGAAAGCATCCATGACTAGTCAAAAACGTTGTTGTAAGCAAAAAACTAAGCCATAAAACATGCTAGGTTGAAGTTGAAATGTCAATTAGTGCAACAAGGATGCCTAGAGAAGCTAGTCCCTTACCCTTAAAGAATAAAATCTCAATCCTAGCTAACCACATTGCCATATCCGTTTACTTGAGATACATCTAGCAATTCTTTATATTAACACACACATAATTTTTTTTTTTAATTGACAAAATTATAATCTTAAAAATTTTCCTTTTAAAGAATTAACATAATATATTGTAAAAATTTATAAATTCTAGACTCAATCTCCAAATCCATATTCCATACCACATGTATTATGCAACTCCAAACCGATATTCCATACCACATATCTCCAAGTCCATATTCCTTACCACATGTATTTTCAAAAATTCAATATTCACCAACTATCAAACCAACATATTCCATACCACATAAGTGAAATTCAATATTCACCAACTATCAAACCAACAACATATTCCATACTACATATGTGTTATCAAAATTTCATTGTATATTCCATACCACATATCTCCAAGTCCATATTCCATACCACATGTGTTATCAAAAATCCAAGTCCATATCCCATACCACATGTGTTATCAAAATTCCATATCCATATTCCATGCTACATATCTCCAAGACCATATCACAAAATTCCAAATCCATATTCCATGCTACATATCTCCAAGACCATATTCCACAAAAGTTCAATGTACACCAGCTATCAAACCAACAACATATTCCATACCACGTGTTATCAAAAGTTCAATTTTCACCGACAATCAAGCCAAAATACAAATCACCAGTTGCTCGACACGGCGGGTGCCAAACCAACGGTGGAGCCAAGAAGATGATCAACAATTTAGTGTGAACATAGTGGTATAAAAAGCTTAAACTTATTGTCACCCAACCAATGTGGTATAAACATCATAACCACAAAACAAAATACCACGCAGATAGAAGAAAGCTGTCATCCATTCAAGGCGATAAGGAAAATCAACGACGATGAAGCAGAGCTTGGAATTTAAGTAGCAAGGTGTTTAATTTCCAAAAAAAGGTTGCGAGGTTGAAATTTAAGCACTGCCACATCGCCCATTTTGATTGGTTAAGCAACAATTTTTAGGAAGTTTTCAAGTTCCTTTCCAAACTTGTGTGGAATCGCCAGGAAGTTGTTTTATTCACTGCCATGAATGGTTACATGGTCACATGGAACATCAACGGTTAAACAGAGCACCCTCACAAAGCGCCTAAAATTGCTAGCGAATATTTGAATCATGAGCGTTTATTTGGAAATCAAGTTGCTACTTCTCATGCCAAGCACCATTGAGGGAGATCCTACGCATTGAATAGAGATTTTTTTATGTCTAGATGTCATGTTGAGACATTAATATCTATTTCCAACTGAACATGTAAGTGCCACAAGGTTTCCGACAACAGATTGACAGCTAGCAATCAAATGCCAATTGTTGACAGTGGCAAGTTCTTAATTCTGCATGTAGAACGTTAGTAACAGCTAGCAATAGCGGATAGAATGAAAAGGACTATATATTTTATGATGGGTAATCATAGAAGGGTTCGAATTTGGTGAAAGGAATCCGAGGATTTGTGTGCATTGTAAAGATTTTTTCTTAATTTAATCAAATTTTCCAAGATCAGAAGCATTTGATCATTCTACCCCAAGATTCTATGACTTTTCTTGTTTTTCTTCATGTGATTGTGCGCCTTTTCAGTGTTTCAGTATTTGAATGAAGACAAATGATTCAAAATTAATCCTAGTTTCAATGCTCTGATTTCATCACATTTAGATATTTTCACCAATTCCCTTTAAAGTCATCTTAGGATTCATCATACTTACATGTTTTAATTTGATGGATTGTCTCCTCTTTTCAAACTACAATTCATTGATGATTTAATGGTTTAAAAAAGTATTTTCTACTTTATTTTGTAAGTTTTTGTTCATAAATCAATATCTTGCAAGTTTTAGTTATTTTTCAACTAATTTTGACTCTATGCCCAATGGTTTTCTCTCTAGTCCAACCACTCTATAAAGCCTTGTCTTAATGGCCACTGTTACATTACATAACCAATCGTTGAAGTGACATTGGATAACTGAGTTAGAGAGGGACCCCCCTCTAGATTGGAAAGGCCAACTTCCAATCTAAAATATTGGTTCGAGGTACCTTGGGAATTTTCTTTTATAGTCGGGAATATTACTAAGTGATAACATTTTGGCGTTACTCCCAAGAACCGAAATAACAATGTTCAATTTTGATTTCTGAGGATGAACATAGGTCATACATAAGAAGTGTTTTTTCATCATTCACCCGACGACTCTATTTTTCTCTAAATCCAAAGTTTGAAGGTGACTTCACTGGGAAATTTTGGCTTCTAGAAAGATTTTTACAAGGGAAAATCCAAATCCTGATTCAATTCAATTTATTTCAAGCCCTGAAAGGATTCTTCTAAAATCAAAAGTAAAAGAAGCCAAATCAGGTATAGGAAAAGTTTTTTCTCTACCAACGGAAAGAATCCTAAGCTTTGAGGAGGCATTAGTTTCTTTGGTTGTAAAGTTCGAGCACACCTTACTCAGATCAAGGTCAGAATCCAATTTGCCTCAGACTATTTTTTACAAAGAAAGATTCAAGTCTTTATTTCAAGTTCTTCCCCTCAAGAACAAAATCCACTTATCAGAGACAACAAAGGTCCCATTCCCCCCGTTTTTACACAGAGTTTAAAAACTCCCCAATCATTACGTTCAATTACTATTTCTTCAATAATTCGTACTTCAGGCTTTGCTCCTCCAAGAATCATGGCTGCTAGATATGCACCTCTTTCTCCTCCTACTCAGCTCCATGACCTTCCCCAGAACTACTCTCAATGTGTTATGACCTACAGTGGGGAAGAGTATATTTCTACCTAGCGACATTTAGATTGATTTAATAATTGGATGGATGTACAAGGGGTAGACAGTGAAGATGTGAAAATGAGACTCTTTTTGAAAAGCCTTACTAGAGAGGCTAAGAAATGGCTCAAAGCTCTTACAACTTGGAGCATTGCAAATTTTCAGTTGTTTGGAGAAAAATTTCTTAGAAGATTAAAAGATACGAAAAATCCTTTGCAATGTTTGATTCAATTCTAAAATCTAAAAAAAATTAGTGCTAAGACAATTTAGAAATTTTTAACCAGATTCATGAGAGTGTACAATACAAGCCTTGTTGATGTTAAGCCTTCCCCTGTTGTTGCTAAGCTTGCATATGCCAATGCCTTTGATAGTGAATTTTCATTTCCATTGAGGGAAATATATTTTACATTAAACAATATGGTGTTAGAAAATTATATATTACAGAGCAATGGAACACATAAAATATTGTAGAAATATAAACACAGAAAACGCATAAAACAAGAGAGACACAGATATACTTGGTTCACATAGTTTGGGCTACGTCCACGGAGAAACAACCAGTCCTTCTTTTATTATATTATCCAACAAACTAAAGAGATACAACCTACAACAAATCCGCTGACTCCTTCTTTGCTCTCAATCTCCTCTCTCTTCCTCACTCAGAATACAGATATATATAGACGCAATACAATTTCCTCATATATAGTGAGGGGTTGCCTTCTAGGGCAAAAAACCCTAAACTAAACATAACATCTACCGTTAGATCATCCGCCTAATGAACGACTCAGATTGACTAGAAATTACTAGACTTTTACAAGGCAATTTTACATCTATTTTTGGCTTCGGGGGCACTGCCCCCAGACACTCCAACCGGGGGGGATTAGCCCCCATGTTGTCCCCCCCACACCCCCTTGTATAGAGGGGTGTACAATTTTCCTGGAGTATACATCTGGTTGAGACCTTTGAATAAAGAAGATAATCAGGCTCCACACCCAACATATGGAAAATGACATTGTGGAAGTGGAAATGAACTCAGTGGCATCAAGAAAGATCAGAGCTACGTGTGAAATGTTGAGAAATGGAAACAAGAAATTCCAATTTAGTTTGTCCTAGAATTAAGCTAAGAAATACTATCTAATTCTATGCTCATAGCAACTTGTAAATAGTTAATTAAGTTTAATTAACTTAATTAGCTTAGTAATTTCGAGTTGGAAGTCTTTTTGTAGTCATGTATATGTTCTCCCTAAGTTTTATGGGTCCAATATGAGTTTAAATTGAGTTGGAAATTAGATCACTCAGTTTACTGAGTTAAGTTCAGCTAAATTATTTCCAATTTTTTTTTGGAGCTAATAGTGGACTAACTGTCAGTTGGTGCACTAACGCATCCACTAGTGCTACTCCATTTAACTGAAGATTCGTTCATGAGAAGCTCATGCATGTCAGTTAAGAGAAAGACCAAGTTGAGACTAGAGTGCAGTGACATTGTACTGTCAGTGGTATTATTTATTGGAGTGTAAATAACATGCATGCATCAGATATTGATCCTATGTTTGGATTGCACAATGTTAAAAGCATGAATTCCCTTTAAATACAAGCTATTCATCCTAGGAATTATGCAAGAGATTAGGGACTTGGAGAGCTACAGAAATGGCTAAGTGTTGGCAAAGAGCTAGCTTGTGAGTTGAGAGAGTTGAGCATATTTGTGGGGAATTGTTCTAGTGAGAAGAAGTTTTGTATCTTCATTCATATTTCTCATATATGCAATATAGATAGTAGGGTTTTGAGCAGTGGCTTTCCTCAGATACATCTTGTGTTATGTGCCATTGATTTATCTTCTTCTTGTTCATATTGTTTTCATCAATCTATTGACTTCCGCTAGTTGAAAATAGAAGTAGATTCTTGTCCCATGCTTTAGTACATTGCATGAGCTTGTGAATCTACAGAATTTTCTACATGGTATTAGAGCTAAATTCAATATACTAGAGGAGATTTCGAAGTTTTAAGTTTTGGGTTATAGGTGAAATTCGAATTTTCAATACATACTTCAGGATCGACAGATGGTGTTCTATGATTTGTGGCTCGAGTATGCCTTGGAAGAAAGCTTGAATTTTATAACCTGGAGGGAAAGAATAGAGGCTGTGCTAGGGGATAATGGATTGAAGGAATTCTTTGATCAAGAAAGTCAACAACATCAAATTCAAAAAATTTGGTTCAATGGAAGAAGTGTGTGGTGAAGGCGAGGCAGATAATACTTGAGGGAGTTCAAGACCACATTGTCTTGAGTCTTCATGGCAAGGAAACTTTGTATGCTATGTTGAAAGCATTTACAAACTTGTATCATAACAATAGTGACCAAAGGAAATTGGCACTAAAGGATAAACTTCGAAAAATCAAAATAGAGAAAGGTGAGACAGTTCCAAAATACTTGACCAAGCTCACTCAATGTTGTGATGAACTTGGAAGTGTTTGAATCATGATTTCCGAGGATGATATGGTGAGTCTTGATCTTCTAGGATTCCCAAAGAGGTTGCATAGTTATCAGGACTCTGTCAATGGTCGGGAGAAGCTGTCGGACCGTGGTCAGATTAGATGCAGGAGGAGATCAGGAGGAACACCAAGGATGGCTCTTCATCAAAGACTGATGATGAAGAGAATTGTGCCTTAGCGATTAAGGCGAAGAAGGGTAAAGGGAAAGCTTCCCATTCCAAATCGGATTCCTACCATGGAGGTAAGAAGAAAGGCATGATGAAAGTTAAGTGCTTTCATTATCATGAGCTGGGTCATTTTGCTACAAATTATTTGCTCAAGAAATCCTTAGGAGGAGTGGTTGGTGAGGCTTTGGCTTCTCAATTCAAATTTGAATTTTCCATCATTGCATGATGGTATCATCAATTATGGGAAGTGTATGGTACTTAGACAATGGAGCTTCATTCCACATGACTGGTGAAAAAGAATTATTCAGTGATCTAGAGGAGAAAGATATCCAGATACATATCAAGATGGGTGACGATGGGAAGTATAGTGTTACTGGATTGGGCATGATTAATTTTTAGAGGGAGCATGGGGTTCCACTCGACTTGAAGAATGTTATGTATGTGCTTGAGCTGAAGAAGAACTTGGCATCTCATTCCATGCTTGAAGATAGATGCTATGATGTGATCTTCTTGAAAGGAAAGACGTTCCTTCAACATATAGCCACGGGTCAAGTAAAGAACATAGGGATTCAGGTGAAGAATCTCTATAAGATGGAGGTAGAGGAGTGTGTTGCTTTGAGCACAAAAGCAGAAAGGGTGAAGAGCCAAGACGTTGGCAAGTTGTGGCATAGGCAATTGAACCACTTGCATCATGGGGCTTTGAAGATATTGCAACAGATCTCTACCGATCTTCTCAAAGGTACGCTTGAACAAGTTGATACATGCAAGGGGTACTTTGGGAAAATACACCAAGTGTTCCTTTCACATAAGAGACAGTCGATAAGAGCCTATTTTAGAGCAAGTCCATTCAAATGTGTGTGGACCATTCTTGACAACATCCATGACCAAACACGAGTATTATGTTATATTTGTTGATGACTATTCTCATAAATGCTAGATATTTTCATGCAGAAAAAATATCAAACTTTCACAAAGTTTTGTGAGTTTAAAGAATCGGTAGAGAAAGAGTTGGGAACGAAGGTTAAATATCTACAGAGTGATAAAAATGGTGAGTATGTCTCAAACGAGTTTAATAACTTCTGTGCAGTGAAAAAGATTAAACAAGAGTTGATGACATCCCATAATACTTAGTAGAATAGGGTGGATGAGAGGAAGAACAGAAGCATAGTAGGGGAAGCGAGGGTGATGTTGCATGATCAAGGCCTATCACTACACTTGTGGGATGAGGCATAAAACACAACGATTTATGTTCATAACCATAGCCCACATCGAATACTTGAGATGAAGACACTAGAGGAGGCTTATTCTAATAAGATGCCAGATGTTGGTCACTTCAGGATTTTTGGGTCATCGATATATTTCCATATGACTAAAGATGCACAGAAGAAGCTTGAGCCCAGAATAGAATTGGGGATATTTGTTGGGTACACTAATACACCTCACAACTATTGGGTGTACTTGTCAACGAGTAGGATGATAGTGATTTGCATCGATATCAGATTCGATGAGGAGAAAGCCATGTGAGTTTCCCTTGAGAGGGAGCTTGAGCTACATGTAGATGAGGAGATTTTAGCTCCTAAAGTTGAGGAGCCTCAGACTAATGTGGAGAAGCCACATAAATAGCATTTGGGAGTGGAGACATCCACTCAGGAAGAGTCTTCTAGAAAGGGAAGAAAGCGCACCAGAGAGGCTAACAGATTGTTGGATGATGCACGAGAGAATGTGGGAGCACCCACTTCTCAGCACAGGCAGAGGAGGTCACTTGAGAGGTAAATTGGATACATGGCTCTTATGGGCGAATGTGTTGTGACACAACCATATTCTTTTAAGGAAGCAGTACAGAAGCTGTTTTGGGTTGATCCCATGGTGGAGGAGTGTAACTCCATAGTTCGTAATAGTGTTTGGGATGTGGCCTCGAGACTGTAGGACAAGTCAATGGTGAGCTCCCATTGGATTTACAAGGTAAGCAAGCTACAAATGGTAGTGTGGAGAAGCATAAGGCTAGATTTGTGGCCCGTGGCTTTTCACAAGTCGAGGGGATTGACTATGATAAGACCTTTTCTCCTGTTGCAAGTTACTCTTCCATCAGATCTATATTGGCACTATCAACACAAATGGGTTGGAAGATACATCAGATGGATGTGAAGACAACCTTCCTTAATGACATGGTTAAGGAAGAGGTGTACATAAAGAAGCCTGAAGGTTTTGAAACCTTTGACCATGATTCACATGTGTGTTAGCTCAAGAGAGCAGTGTATGGGATGAAGAAATCACCTCGTGCTTGGAAGACCAGGATAGATAACCACTTCATCGAGTTGGGCTTCACAAAGAGTGAAGTAGATGTGAACCTGTACCACATAGTGGTGGAAGGTAAGTTGTTGATCATTGTACTTTATGTTGATGATCTCATACTGACAGGTGATGATCAGTTGATCAAATCTTACAACGAGGACCTTGCAAGATAGTTTGAGATGAAGGACACAGGCCTCGTGCATTACTTTCTTGGAATGCAAGTATGATAGGGAGATGGGGATTTGTTTATGTCCCAAGGCGAGTATGCCAAATTATGAGATACTCAGGAGATTTTGCATGAAGAGCATCAAAACCATGGAGACTCCTCTAGCAGGTAACTGGAGGAAGGAGGATGCTACTTCAGGAGAAGTAGTGGAAGCTAATTTTTACAGGTAGCTTGTGGGTTCACTTATGTACTTGGTGAACACATTACCAAATATGTGTTATGGAGTTAACCAGCTTAGTTAAGCGATGGTTAGACCTACCAAGCGGTATTGGAAGGTGGAAAAGCACATGTTGAGATACCTCAGGGGCACTTCTCAGTATGGATTATGGTAAAAATGGATAGAGGGAGTGAATCTTCAAGGCTTCACTGATGTAGATTGGGTAGGGAGCCCACCTGACAGGAATAGCACATCAGGAGGGACCTTCAACATTGGGTTAGCGATAGTTTCTTGGTACAACAAGAAATAGAGATCGGTTGCACTCAGTTCGGCAGAGGCAGAATACATGGCTATGCGTCAGGCAACATGTGAGGCCATCTGGATGAGGAATATCATGGTTGGTTTGTTTGGTCAGCAGATGGATCTAACTGTGATTTATTGCGATAACTAGAGTTGTATCAAACTCTTTGAAAATCTAGTTTTTCATGATCGATCCAAGCATATTGATATCTAATATCATCATCTCAGAGATTGTGTACTGAGGCGGATTATGTTGTTAGAGTAAATTCCCACATAGGAGCAAGATGCTGACATTTTGACAAAGGCATTTTCAAGATGTAAATTCGAGTTTCACGGAGATAGGATCGGGCTAGCTAATAATGCCTTTCTTGTTGAGAGGGAGTGTTGAGAAATGGCAACAAGAAATTCTAGTTTAATTTGTCCTTGAATTAAATTGAGAATTAAAATTGAATTCTATTCTCATAGCAACTTGTAAATAGTTAATTAAGTTTAGTTAACTTAATTAGCTTAG
Organism: Pinus taeda; assembly: GCA_000404065.3. Lineage (NCBI taxonomy): Eukaryota > Viridiplantae > Streptophyta > Pinopsida > Pinales > Pinaceae > Pinus > Pinus taeda. The sequence continues at coordinate 61,441 of APFE030686883.1, read as the reverse complement.
GAATTTCTAGTTGGAAGTCATTTTGTAGTCATGTATATGTTCTCCCTAAGTTTTAGGAGTCCAGTATGAGTTTAAATTGAGTTGGAAATTAGATCACTCAATTTACTGAGTTAAGTTAAATTAAATTGTTTCCAAATTATTTTTGGAACTAATAGAGGAATAACAATTAGTTGGTGCACTAATGCATCCACTAGTCCTACTCCAATTAACTGAAGGTTCCCCCATGAGAAACTCATGCATGTTAGTTAAGAGAAAGACCCAGTTGAGACTAGTGTGTAGGGACATTGTACTATCAATGGTATTATTTAGTGGAGTGTAGCTATCATGCATGCATTGAAGATTGATCCTATGTTTGGAATGCACAATTTTAAGCATGAATTCCCTTTAAATGCGAGCTATTCATCCTAGGAATTACACAAGAGATTAGGGGCTTGGAGAGCTGTAGAATTGGCTAAGTTTTGGCCAAGATCTAGCTTGTGAGCTGAGAGAGTTATGCATACTTGTGTGGAATTGTTTTAATGAGAACAAGCCTATTATATTCACTCATATTTATGATAGATGCAATACAGATAGCGGAGTTTTGAGCAGTGGCTTTCCCCAGATACATCTTGTGTTATGTGCCATTGATTTATCTTCTTTTTGTTCATATTGTTTTCATCGATCTATTGGCTTCTTTTGGTTGAAATTAGAAGTAAATTTTTGTCTTGTGCTTTAGTACATTAGAAGAGCTTGTGAACTCTACAGGATTTTCTACATAAAATTGATAAAAGGAAATCCAAGGAAGAAAATTAGCCCTCGAATTCTCAACAATTAGATCCCAAATTTGACATGTTATTGAAGACAATGGAGAAGCTTGTTGATAAGTTGGCTATAGACAATCGACCTCCTACCAAAAGCCAATAAGAGCCAAAAATCATAAACCTAATTTTCAAAATGCCTTCAGTTCCACAAATTTTTTAGAGAGATCAAATAAATTAGGAGGATCAATAACAAATCATACCTCCTTTTCCAAATTTTTTTGTCACTAAAGAATGTATAGATGATTCCGAGGAGCATATTCATTTCCTAGATCGAGACAAAACTAATGTGTATTTGACCAAAGAAGAACATGACAAATTCACTCTATTCTAAAATGAGAGAGATGATGCTCTGTTAATGGTAAAATTTGATTAGTACAAATAAGGATATTAGAAACTAGCTGTTGATTTCCAGAAACAATACAAGCTTAGGAACAATGATGTTGTGGTAAAGCCAAAGCTTCTAGTAGCAAATCAACCTTCAACTAGTCAACAACAATAGCCATATCTAAAGAAAGACACTCTCAAGGAGGTCGTTGAAGCTAATAAGGATGTGAATGTGCAAGAATTGGAAAATTATAAGCCTTCATTTAGTATTGAGAATGAAATTGGAAAGATTAAGATTTCTATTCCATTTTCTCATCTTTTAAAGAATGCACAATACAATTTAGAGGAGATTGTCAGAATGGTGAAAGGGCTAGGAGGACATTTGCTACCTAATATCAATGTTCAAGACACCCTTAACATTCAAGATGACTCTCCCACCTTCCTTTTTGGCCCTCATGTGAGTGATGTTAATGAAGAAGTTCCCCCTTTTTATATCAGTTTCAATATTCATGATATGATTTTGCATAATTCTATGTTAGATTCAAGAGTATCACATAATGTGATGCCAAAATATGTCATGAAAAATTTGGGGCTTAAAATTAATAGGCCATACAAGGATATTTTTTCTTTTGGCTCAAAGAAATTTAAATGCTTAGGGCTGTGTTGATGCCTCGAAAATCGTTGCATCAACATCGGGGAAAACCACCCGGTCCGGACCTTAAAGGCAGCTCCTTTTCCATTTGGCGTGGTGGCTCCGACTGGGGATAATAGGACTAGTTTCCCAATGATTTATGAATGGGATGGATAAGTGATTGATTTACCTATATATAATGGAAAATGGTGAAAGATTTATTCTAAAATGCAATAATATTTTTATTTCCAAGGAAAAAATCGGTAACCTTTTATTAATGAATTAATGAAAAGTTACACTAGCAGATGCAATGAAGCATTCTGTATGCTGCCACATGGGCTCGCAGCATTAGGAAACTAACGTGCATAAAGAATAAGAAGGAGAAGAGAAAAAGTGAAAGAAAAAAGGGGGAAAAAAGCCTGACTTCACGCTTCAGGTTTTTCGCCCCTTTTTCTTTTCAACCTTGCGCCACTCTCCCACAGTGGGCTCGGTCGAAACAATGACTAACTGTGTTGTTACATTCTGCTGCCCTGTTTCTTTGTCTGAATCTGAAGTATCTGAGTGATGCTGCCGTTTGATGCCTCCCATGCTTTGATCCACGCTTGTCATTTCTGCCTGATTTTGCTGGGCCTCTGCCTGAATTGAGTGTGGCTGTAGATCCTTTTTGACTGCTGTATTTTCCTTCTGGTTTTCTATTTCAACCTCCTCTATGGTGGTATCATCCTCCTCTGCATCTGTTTCTTCGTCTTCTGATACTGTGGGGCTTTCTTTTCCTCGGTTTCCTTTTTTATGACTTTATCTATGTTCTGCCATCCTTTGTGCTTCCTTTGTTGTGGCTTGCTCTTGTTAAGGCTTTTTCATGCATTGAATAGATGACCTGTTTGTTGACATCCCCTACATCTGAATGCTGTATTCTCATAGTCCAAAGGTTGTTTCCATTGAGTATTGTTGAAATTTAGAATGATGCTTTCCGGTAACCCTTGACTAAGATCTACCTCGACACAGATTCTAGCAAAGGTAAAGATTCCTTTTGAATGTCTCTCTGTGTCAATCTTTAGCATTCTTCCAAGGGTATTCCCTATAGCTGATAAGGACGTAAAGTGCCAAAAATGCATCGGAAGGTTATGTAACCTTACCCATACCGGCATCCTTGATACCACCATGGTATTTGGATCAAACTCCGGGAACCAAGGGGTAACGAATAATCCCGCACTGCCCCAGAACCATGGTCCTTCAGTGAGAGCTTTTTCCCTTTCTTCTTCAATGCGAAAGACTACTATGAAAAAACCCTTCGAGCATAGGTGTATCCGGCAGTTTGTTGTCCATGCCGTGTGAATCCATTGATACAAAGCATCCGATCTAGGCCAGAAGCCGTTAAATCTACAAATAACGGCATTTTTTTGTAGATCTGAGAATATGCACTTTACCTCTGGGATATCCAACGGAATGGAGGGGCTCTCTAGTACTTCATCCACGATATACTGCCCTGGAGGTATATTAACAGTTGCATGTTCTTTCCCCTTTGGAGATTCTTTCCCTTTTGCTGCGTCTCTGTAGGATCCTGTAGGTTTTGATGTAGATCCCTTTGATCCACCTCGCAATCCTAAACTGCTTGGCTGTCCCTGAGATGGTGCCCCTCCTCTCAGCCTAAGATTCAGAACAATGGTTTCTCTTGGGCTGATCTCGTAGCTTTCCAGGGTTCTGTGGTCCTGGAGAGACCACCTACCATTGACTAGGTGTTGGATCTGGCCTGGATAGCCAGTCAGAGCACAAATTTGCTGCTTTAGCAGCGAAACAGAACTATCTCCACTTACCCATACTAAGAAAGATTTCTTCTCAGGGGTTTTAATAAAAATCTGAAAACTATTTTTGGTTACCTGATGTATGCGCTCTGGCTGAGCTCTGCCTGAAACAGTGTCTATACTGGTTGTCAGATGATCTTGCTGTGTACGTTCTTCCAGATCTTGCCTCTTATTGGGATGATCTGCCTTTTGTATGGTGAGGGGGGCGTGTCCTCTGATCATTCGGTGCCTATTCCCGCCGATCTGAAGACTGGGAGCCGAATAATCTTGAAAATTACTCCGATCTATTAGATCCGGCCTGGATCTGAGGAGTTTGAACCATGCAGTTGTGTGATGGTTCGGATCTGCTGCATGCAGTCCCTCATTCTTGCATGCAAAGAACAACAATGGGGTTAGCGGCCTGAGGAACAGCCAACAGGCTATACCTGCATGGATCAACCCGAAACCTAGCGATTTTCTGCCCCTGAAACAGATTCTGTGCCAAGAGACAGAGATTGCCTGCCGATCTCTGTCCACATTCAGTTTCCCGGTCTTATCCTTCCGATCTACCTTTAATTCGTTCAGTCCTTTAATCATTTCTGCTATGGCAGTGGCATCGGGGACTTCCCTAGCAATGGACCGGGTAATCACCCCCTTCCGTGTTGATCGATGGGGTTTCAGGGCCTCCTTCAGCACGCGCTTGTGGCCGAGACTGCAGAGACCAGGACCTATGGCCTTCCCTTCCGCGCCACTTCCAACACTCACCCAGACAACGACTCCATTCCCAGCATGGAGAAAGCACGCTACAGTGGCCATCTTCCTTCGAAGTCCAAATGGTGCCTAAAATGCAATAATATAATTAGCTAATATATCCCAGTAAGTCTTTGTCTTAGTGCAATTATTAATGGTTTTTATTGAAAAGTAGGCATATATATGACTCTACTTTTAAACAAAAATATTCATTCATATGATAATTACTCTTTTCAAGTAGTTGAACAAAATAATAATTAAAACATTATTGCACTGATCCTTACATATCATTGACACATATATAGATGAAAAATAACAACTCTTGAACATTCAATAGTGATAAGTAAAAGAGATTGATGTAAGAGCTTATACATACATCAATAATAGCAAAATGAATGAATGCTAGTTCACATAAAAGAATGAAGCAAAACATAGATAATAGTACCATATGTGTTTGAATGCCCTTCGATATGAATTGCATTTGGATCTTGTTTTCTAACTTGGAAATGCTTTTATAAGAAGTAGTAGTGCATATCACACAAAAGTACTCTTCATTAAAACTCAGAATTTAGGTCCAGTTTCATAAAAAAATATATATCGGAAGCACAATATCACAACTTCCGATCTAATTCTTAATACAAAATTTTTAGGACACTTTCTAAAAACATGAAAGGGTCTATAAATACTATCTAAACTAACTAACTATGAAATAAAAATGCTATGAACCGGTATAACCAAATCACAAATATATGAAAATCTCCCCAAAATAGGCATGCTTGCAATCGGTCAAAATAGTTCATTGTTTCAGCTGACTATCTTTTGGCTTGAGCTAGCATATGGCGAGCATCGGTTGTAGTTTTGGAGGATGACTCAGGTGTGAATGTAACTAGGTAGTATATGTGGCATCAATTATTGCAGGAATTATGTAACCGATTGCATCGGTGAGGCATTTGATTGTTGTCCTTTGACTATGTGGTCTAACAAGGAAGAACCAAAAGGTTTCCGATGTTAAAGTTTGAATTCCCATGATCAATCTTTCCCTCTTTTCCAGCTTCTGTTTCCATCTCTGCTCCAATGCTTTCACCGATGGAAGTTTCCCTAGAGAACATTCTGAAATTAAATTTGACAAATAAAGAGTATCATTAATCAATTCAAATAGATTACTAGTCGCCAATTTGCATATTGAAGTCTCCCTTTCCACTTTCATCAGTTGAGATTGCCACTCAAGGAATATGATTTCTTTATATGACTCCTGAATTTGGGGTATATTTGCAGCTTGTCCTTCCTTGGTTTCTTGCCAAGAGAGAAACTCTGTTAATGTTTCATCTGCTTGTTCCAATTTTTGTCTTGCATCAACTGACTTATCAATCATAGATGAGGAAATTTCGCATAGGGGGAGAGTAAGAGAGATATTATGACACAACAAGTTCAACTGATTAGATAATGTTTTAGTAATCTGGAGAGATTTTGATTTGAATTCTCCCACTTGGGGATATCCTTTGGACCTTTTTATTTGCAGTGACAGTTGAGTGATTTGTTCTTCTTTTGATTTGCTCAACTGTTCGTTTATTGATTGCAGTTTGCTTAATGCTAGAGATAGTTCTTGTTGCTTCTGTATTGTGTGTTGATCAATCCTTTGTTTCTCTTTATGCAATTGCTCAGTTAATTGATCATTTGACTACTTCTGTGTTACCAACTGCTGTTCTAACTGCTCTATTCTTTGTTGCTTCTCATGTACCTATGTCTCCAGTGAGACAATTGCTTGATCCTTTTCTTTAAGGAAATTGTTGTGTATGTTCCAGCATACTGAGAGAGTTTATTAAGATCTTCAGAAGGGTTGACTTCTTCTCTCCATACCACATTAGTTATTTCCATCTATGTAGGCAAAATAGAAGGTTGACCAAAGGCTGTAAAAGACATCCAAGGGTGGTATTTTTTCTACATGTAGAACAATTTCATCGGATGGGTTCTCTGGAATCATCTCTATATCCTTTTGATTCATGGGTGGGCTGTTAGTTCCTTCAGTCGGGACTATATTAGTTGTTGTCTTCTGACCATTTGTCACTTCAGGTGTGCTAAATCCCTGTAGGCTCTCAGTATTGCTTATGATTGAGTCAAACTGTTTCCATTCTTTGAGTAGTTTGGGATCAATATGAATGTTTGGATCAATGAGTTCACTACCTTTTCCCTATTCCTGTTCCTGCTCTGGCATTTTTCTTTCTCGGAGATCTTTTCCACTACAAGAGTCTTATCAGTAGTCGTTCGTTCAGTTTGACTGCATGGCTGAACTATAGGGGTTGTGGCTAATAGGTCTAAAGGCAGAGTTTGCAACCTCTGGTCTCTAAGCCTATTAAACGTTTCTAGTCGTTCATCTTGATACCTGATTCTAGCCAATCCTTTAACTTGAAATAATGATTCAACTGAGGCAAATAAATCATCAAATTCATCCGCTTCATGATCAAATTTAGCAAGTTTGGATTGAGATGAGACATTATAAGTAACCTGTCTTGGATCATATTTCCTGTTAGGAATTGTGGCAATATTCAACATTTGCATCTTTTCCATCTCTTTCTCTTTATGCTTGTAGTCATGTAGAGTGAAAATGCCACATCGTAACGGAAAGATCGGTCACATGTGTTTCTTTGAATCCTTAAGGGTTTTAGATGTCCCTTCCACTATTATTTGATAAGCTAATTCCCGAGCTAACAATTTATTAGGCACATACAGGGGGAGAACATGGGGTTTAGTAAGGCTACCAAGAAGCCTTATATAATTAAATTTATCTTCCCTAAACCAACTACCTACTATTGTCAAGTCAATTTCTGCTTCCTAGGATATACTGGGGGAAAGCTTATTTAAAATAGAATAATATATAGGGAGAATAAAACCATTGCAAATTTTATACAAGTGATTTTTGTAATGCGCCTTTCATAACTGCTTGTGGTAAATATGGATTGGATTCGGGTCTTGGGGAGTCCATCTCCATCCGAGTACCAGAAATTCAGAATTGAAACAAATAGTATCCATAATGTATGCACTGTAATAGAAAGGGGGAATTGTCTGAGAAGTTTTATGTGCATTTGTTCTGTACTCTAAAATCGTTGTGGCTAGTTTATCAGACAAAATATTTGCCCAATCCATCACATAGCCATTGATTGCAGCTTCCATTAGAGGGACCATTTCTATAGTGAATTTGGTAGAATCATGTATTCCCCACATCCTACATATCATAGCTCCAGCATAGCAATAAGGGGAAGCCAATGAGTCAACAGAGTACTTACCCAATGAATCATGCTTGTGCTTTTCCGGGAAATGCCTCCATTGCTTTATTGGGGCTGACTCTGAGTCGTTTTCCTTCGCAAATGCTTCTAGGAATGCCTTGTTGTATCACTTCTCAGGTTGATATAAGGATTACATTTTTCTGAGATCCTTAGGCTGGAATGAGCCGAATATCCTCCTAGCAGTTGTGCAAAATGTTGGGTCCGAGACTGGAATTTTCTCTACCACCCATCTTACCATGTCAGTATATGGTAGGATTTTAGATTGTCCTGCTATCCTGTGAAGATAAGAACAAGCCAATTCTTTAAGAGTTCCTTTTGACTTGTTAGTTGAATCGACTGTGGCTTCCTCTAATAATTCTTCGGGCTTCTCTGCTTCTATCAGATTATAAATGCTCTCCTAGTTGGTGTTTCCTAGACCAAGACACATCGTATCTGATATTAATCCTTTCTTGCTTGGTTGTGGTTCTTTGGCTGCAGGAGTGGTTGTGGACTTCTTTGATTTCTTCCCCATTTTCTCTAGATTTCTAGTTTCGGAGGAACTCTGCACAAACAGTTGCAAACCGTGATACAGAGAAAGTGCTGCTGCAAGCCAATATGACAATGAATAAAATTACGTTGATTGGCATAAGATGAATGAAATATAGTTAAGGATTACCATGGATAAAATCTTTTAAAGGATCAATCCTTAACTGTAATATTAAATAGCCGTCCAAACTACCAATCGTGGTAAATAACATCACAAATGCCCATCTCGCCGATCATATGCCAAATGATTATTTCAAGTGTGCTTTAGATTTCATTGATCAGCGATTGGTGATAAATCACAAATCGGTGACTGGGAGTGTCAAAGGGAAGGTCTTTAGCACTTGTTGTAAATATCTCCGATTACCAAAAGGTGATACAATATAATGCATGCAAATTGTTTTAATGTATATTTACCTTTGAAGATGCGCGCCCAATTAATAGATCGCAGTTAGGGTTTGGCTTGATCTTTATCCCTTTGTTATGTGACTCCACCGATTGTCGATTGCAATTACTTTATCGCATCAGGAGTTTTGATTAGGCCTTTTCATATGTCCCTTTATCATTGACACGACCAATTTGCCGATTGTGATTTCTTTATCGGATCAGAGGAGTTAAGGGGATTTATTTTATGTACCTTTGGCATTTTCTTTCCCTGATTACCGATTGCGATTACCTTTTCGGATCGGAGAATTGGGTGAGATTTCACTTTTATGTGTATTCCTTTTGTTATTGTGATATGTGATCTCTGATTGCTTTATCGCAATATAGAATGGTTTTATAATATTTATAAAAGAACACTTTGTTTTTTATTTAAAAGGATTTACAAAATGATTCATTTACATTGGGCCTTTTAGTAAGGATTATCTTATGATGAGGTAAATACCATTTTATTCACACATTTAACTAAGTTTATTTTAAAAGGGACCCATTTCATATTAAAATTTTGTATAAAGGTTTTTATGAAATGGGGGGTTATTGTATAGCACAACAATTGGCGATTCACTGGAAGAAACAGTTATCTCTGAGAAAATAATATAATACTTTAACTTTCTTAATCTAAAAATCTTTAATAGATAAAGAATATCTAATATAAAAAGGTAATCATAAATTCTGAATATAATGAAAACTATTTTTGCTATCTCTTTCTCGTCTCAAAATTAAATACATCCTAAGTTTTAAGTAAACCTTACTTGGTTGATAGTGATAAAACAAAAGACTTCTCCAACTTAGCTTGTATAATGACTCCTTTCTCATAGGTAGAGCCACTACTGCCAGCAAACATCCATAGTCTCAGTACGGTTACCTTTTAACCATTTAATCATTTATTGTTCCATTCATTTCAGAGTATAATTTAAAAAAATGAATCCAAAAAGATATGTTTCCAAATTTTTTGTATTTCATTTTCTTTTTCCTTATTTCTTTATTTTGTAAGACAAAAATCCATTGTCCTGGTTTGGTGGCCAACTATTGACAATGCCATTCACTGGTTGTAGTTTAACTGAACAAGTTGGCTTGTGATGAGACCCCTTGTTTTATAATAATAAGCCATTACCCTATTTTGGTATGCAGTGTTGGTAATGTCAGTTGAACTAGTCCCTTATGAACATGGTAAGCAGGCTTGTGATAAGACCTCTTATCTTTTATATCAAATATATTTTAGAATTACACTCTGAGAAATTATAAACTTTGATGGATGGGGTGAATAATTTTCTTCTTAAGAGAACGTGGATGACAATTTCGAGAGTTGAAGATGCTAATATTGAATCAGCCTTTGCTTTGTATTTATAACCTTTTTAGGCTTCTAAAACTTTTGAATGATTTACAATATTTTCAAGTTTTTAGAAGATTTCACAAAAATAAAAAGGGTCTTCAAAATCTAATTATTCCTATTTTCCTAGAACTTTTCCTTTTCTTTCAAAGCTTTCATCTATCAGAAGTAAATATTATGGCTATTTTCTTTCAAGTAACCTTTTCAAAATAGTAAAGACCAATAGAAGGTTATTTACAACTTTATTTCCTCAGACAAAAATAACTGATTATTCACACAAATATAGCTAGAAATTGAATATTTACAAAGTGAAAAGGGGTTACCTCCTTAATTGAAGAATTTTTTCAAAATAAGCCCATTGACAGGAAGAGAATCTCTCTTTCCTGATAGACCTTGCAATATGAATGTAGATGGGCCTATCTTCTCGCTGATTTGGAATGGTCCAAGCCACATTTTCTAAAACTTAGTGTGATTTCCTTTATCCTCATGGGCTTTGTCCCACTTCAAAACTAGATCACCAACTTGTAAATGTTTTAAGCCTCTTGAAGTTGTATCAAAAGAAGACTTGATAATTTGTTGATGCTTTGCATGTGTAATTCGAGCTTTCTCCCTTTCTTCCTCTAGTTTCAAGATCTGATCATGTCTCAATTGAATAGAAGATGAGGGATTTTCTTCAATAAACTGCACTAAGGCTAATGATGGAAGTACTAAGTTTGATGGTATGACAACTTCCTTTCCATACATTAGATTAAATGGAGAAGTGCCTATTGAGGCATTCTGTGTTATACGATCTGCCCATAGTGCAAATATCAAAGACTTATGCCAGTTTTTATGATTTTGATCAATAGTTCTCTTAATGATTTTGATAAGATTTTTATTAGTGGATTCTGCTAAACCATTACCCTCAGGGTAGTAGTTTGCATAATATTTAAATTTGAATCCTCTTTTAATAGAAAATTCAAGTAAGGAATTACTAGAGAAATAAGATGCATTATAAAAAATAAGAGCATTTGGGACACCAAACCTGGTAATGATGAACTGGTCTGTGAATCTAATGATTGCCTCAGAGTTTGCTGTCTTCAAAGTAATTGCTTCTACCCACTTAGTAAAGTAATCAGTAGTTGTAAGGATATATCTATGCTGTTTGGATGAATGTGGAATGATTTCTCTAATGATATCCGATCCCCATTGTTCAAAGGGTTGTTCAATGTTGACTGGTTACAAAGGAAAAGTTGGCTTCCTTTGTCTTCCACTGGTAGTTTGGCATGTTTGGTATTTCCTTACATATTCAAGAGTATCTTTAAACAAGGTGGCTAGTAATACCCAACATGAATGATTTTGTGGGCTATTGTATTAGCTCCAAAATGTCCTCTTGCTAGATCATCATGTAGTTCCTGCAAGACCTTTTGTGCTTCAGGTTTTCTAAGCATCTTAATAAAATTGAATCATAATTTCCTCTAAACAACACATCATCAACAATCATGAAGTTTTTTTCCTTTAACCTTATGGCATGTTTATTTTTATAGGAAAGATTAGAAGGAGCATACCCATTTTTCAAATAGAATATCAAATCTGCATATTGGGATTCAGGATTAATGGTACTTATCTCATTGATTTCTTCAATACCGTTTGTACCTTCATGTTCCTGAATATTAGAAGCTCCTGCTAACAACCTGCCAAAACCTTGGCCCTTGACAATCTTTGCTGGTCTAATGTCCAAATCATATTCTTGTAACACTGTGACCCAATTTCCCCTTTTTTCTCCCAATTCCCTTTGAACTAGTAACTGTCTCATTGCTGAAAAATGGACTATAACTTTTGTATGAGCTTTTAAGAGAAAAGGTCTGAAGTGTTTAATGGCTTTATATACAACAAAGTCTTGCTTTTCAACTTTGGAGTAATTGAGTTCAACAACTTGAAGGTTTGAGTTATAAAATGAAATTGGTGCTTCCAAGTTTTGATCATTGATTTGTGTCGGCACTGCTATGTAAGATGAATCAAATGCAAGAGTATATAGAATGAAATGATTCAAAAAATCAGGGGTGTTTAATGCAGGAGCATTTATGATCTCTTTCTTGATCAAATCAAAAGCTTCTTTCTCTAAATGTCCCCATTTAAACACCGAATTCTTCTTAATCATGGTTTGTAATGGTAAAACAATCTGTGAAAAATCTGGAACAAATATTTTTACAAAATTAATTTGGCCTAAAAAAGATTGCATTGTTTTTTTATTATGTGGAAATGGAATTTCAGAAATCTCTTTGATTCGATCTGGATCAATATAAATACCATCCTTTGAGACAATGAAACCCAAGAGTTTACCTTGGTCAAGAGCATAAAAAGACTTCTTAGGATTGAGTGAAATGCCATACTTTTTTACAATGCTCAAAGATTCGTTTCAAGTCATGTAAATGATTTGATCTTTTCTTAGACAAAACAATAATGTCATCCAAATAGACAACTACTGATTTATTGATTAGGCCTTTGAATGCGATGTCCATTGCTCTTTGAAATGTAGCTCCAGCATTGATTAATTCGAAAGGCATTTTTTGATAGGCATAACTTCCCCACTTGGTTCTGAAGGTAGTCTTAAGTCTATCATCAAGGTTGACCAAAATTTGGTTATACCCTGAAAAACCATCTAAGAAGGATATTAATTCAAAACTAGTTGCCGAATGGAGAGTTTGCTCCATGGTAGGTAGAGGGAAGTTATCCTTTTGACTTGCTTTATTAAGATTTCTGAAATCAATACAAATTCTAATGTCACCATTTTTCTTTCTCACTGGGACCATGATGGACACCCAATTTGAATGTCCAATAGGAAAAATTATCTTAGCTTTCAAGAGTTTGTTTAATTCAGCTTTTATTTGAGTCTCTAAGTTAGGATGAATCTTCCTTAATTTCTGTTGTACTGTTTTTTCTTCAGATATCATCGGGATTGTATGTTGTATGATAGATGTACCATACGTTTTCAAGTCATCATATTTCCAAGCAAAGACATTTTTATATCTATGCAATAATCTGATAAATGCAATTCTTTCTTCTGAAGTACGTCCTAATACCAAATTGATGTTTTGTGGATTGTCCTCAGTACCAAGGTTTATTAATTCAAATCTCAAAGTAGAACTTTGGAGCTTTGAATTAGTAACCTATTTAAACTTATCTTTGATGTCATAAATATCTTCAAGTTTGACCACTGGCTTGGGTATTGAGTTTTTTCAAGCTTTTCTTTCATTTGAAGATCATGCTCACTTTCATCAATAATTTGGTCATCACAGGATTTATTAGAAGTTAAGAAGTTTAAAATGTCGTCATCATGATTGAATACTTGCTAGTTAGTGACATTATCGGGAATTGATGGTCTAAAAATTAACTCCAATGAAAATCTATCGAGACTGTAATCTTCAGATCACAGGAGCTTAGAAGCAACATTAGCTAGTAAGTCTGTTGCTGCATTCTGAGACCTCGGAATGGGAGAAATATTAAATGCTAGGAAATAAGACACAAGGTTTTGTACCAAGGATTGATAATGTTTAAGGTGACTAGAAAGACAATGTATAATATTCCTGACTTGTCTGATAACAATTTCAGAGTCACCAAACACTTTCAAATATTGAACTTTAAGACCAATTGCTTTATAAAGTCCTTGAATCAAGGCTTCATATTTAGAAGTATTATTTGTGCACTCAAATTCTAATATGCATGATAACATGGTGTTTTCTCCCCCAGGTTTAACCAAAATACACCTGCTTCTACACCTTCATTAGATTTATACCCATCAAAATATAATGACCAAAACAAAGGTTTATCTACAGTTTTATTTACAGTTTCCTCAACAATTTTAACACACCTTGATGTATCTATTTGGGAAAAGTTTTTGAATTGAGATGTGAAACTATTAACTGAGAAAGGTGATGATTGAGTAGTAAAATTATCAAAGAATGATTCAGATGAGTAGTTACCCAAAATGTTGTTGTTGAATGCTATAGGCTAGTTTTCTTGCTCAAACTTTGTTACAATATGAGTCATATGCTTCTCTCGATCAATCTTTATTTGAATTGGCTTTCCTTTATAGGGCAGCCACATGTGCGACCAATCGGTGGAAATGTAACCATGAAGTTTTTCACACCAATCTCTACTTAAAATCAAACCATAGAACTCAAGAATATCAACGATTAAAATATCAATTCTCTAAACAACTCTTGGGTCGGTCGATAACCTAATGGTAACTGAGTTGATTTCTCCTAATACTTGGACCTTAGTTCTATCCAACTAGACAATATGAATTGTAGACTTTTGGGGTTCAATATTTAGTTTAGAACAAACTGAAGCTGGCATTATATTCGAGGAAGCCCCTAAGTCTATCAAGCAATTGTGTATATTTCTATTATAAATCTCGTAGGTCAAGAGAAAAGGAGGAGTATGGGAATTCGATGTATCTCCAATTAGAATAACATCAGTGGCTTCTACTCTACCAGGAGGTGGTTTACCTATTTCATTAGCAGCTTTGGACAATACAACATTTGGAAGAGGAGAAGAAGGTACTGCATCTAACTCCTTAAGCAACAATTTTTGTTGATGTTTGAGTTTACTAAGCTCAAACGTTGTGATATTTGCCTTTGTTTTCTTCATATCTTCAATAATGTTGTAATCCATAGAGTCTGTAACTACTAACATTTTAGATGTTGAAGGTGGATTTGAAGCTGATGGTTGATTTTGAGAAGGTATCGCTGTAGACTTCTTTGTGGGAGATTTTTCTTTACTAGTGGTACCTGTATTCCTTTTCTTCTGAGTTACTTGAACAGGTTCAGGAGTACCTTTACTCCTGGTAGTTATAGGGAAAGCTTTCTATTCATTTTCTGTATCAGAATTAGGCGAAATAAAATCCCACGTCCCATGACATTCTATAGTTACCTCTTCTTCATTTTCTTCAGATGATAAGACTATCTCTTCTTCTTCATCTTCCTCAGGGTCTGAGTCTGCATTGGATATAGCATTTGGGGGGTTTTAATTCAGGTTTCTTAAAGTTTCTAAATGGCTTTTTTGTTGAAGTTTCAGCTACTTGCTTCTTGATTTCTATCATTTCATTTAACATAGTCTTGAGAACTTTTTGGAGACCTTCCATATCGTAGGGATCTTTAGACATTTTCTTCTTTGAATCATCTTTGAAGGAGATTTTATT
>APFE030686883.1:5599-32497 GCA_000404065.3 Pinus taeda | reverse complement strand
CTCCACCTCTGTTACACACAATACAACTCAGATCTGAATCAATCACTGGCTCAAATCTCCTTCACTGCTTGCCTGCCTCCGCTGCTCAATGCCTGCTCAAGAACTGATGATAATTCCAAGGCAACCACATATTTCCTTGGCAAAATCACGTGAGCACAAGCTACAATGTGAGCAAATACGTGGGCAAACTCATTGGCATACTCAATCCCTTGATTGTGCAAGATCTGATGCACAACTATAGTCACAACTGATAGCAATCTGATTCTCTAACACCTGTCCCTGCTGAACTGAACATGCACTGACATGCAACTGAGTTAACTGAGTATTCATTAGTTGTATTATGAGTTAATAACTTGTGAATTAATTAATAACTAATTCACCCAACTCGTCTCTAGTCTATTTGCCAGTTAGACTAAATACAACCAGTTTAACAAAGCTAAACTGAACACAACCCCATCAACTGCACCTCCAGTCCACTAAACTCAACTCACTTGAGTTCTAACTGAAGTCCTGCATGCAAATATTAGTCATCCCATAGGTAACCACGTATTTCCTTCTGGGATCTGCATGTACCACATCTGTAGCTCATCCTGAAGTGCTCCAAGAGAATAAGACAAAGTTATAGTCTAAATATTATTATGAGCTAATAATATTTGACTGTTCTATATTTAGAATGAGCAGTCACTCTGCTGTGGTGTCACTCCGCTGTGGTCTAAAAATAGAAGTCCATCTATTTTTTCCAACTTGATCAATCATCCATAAACAGCAACCTGCAATCCATAGACATGATCCATATGTCTAAAAATAGACATAGTCTAAAAATAGTCTTGCGCCAAAAATAGCCTGCGGGCCCACTTAGTGAAGGCGACTCTTTTCACTAAGCTCCATCATCTTGTTGCAATCTCAACAATTAACATTTCAGAAAAAGTAGATTAGTCATTTCCTTTCTTTCATTTTAATTCTGCAATTTCCATTTCATCAAAAGTATATTAGTCATTTCCTTGCTTTCATTTCAATTATGCAATTTCCATTGCAGCAAAAGTAGATTAGTCATTTCCCTGCTTTCACTTCAATTCGACAATTTTCATTTCAGCAAAAGTAGATTAGTCATTTCCTTGCTTTCATTTAAATTCTGCAATTTCCATTCCAGCAAAAATAGATTAGTCATTTCCTTGCTTTCATTTCAATTTTGCAATTTCATTTCAGCAAGTTCATTTCAGATTAGTTGCAATTTGTTTGTTCATTCAATTTCAGTTTTGCGACTACAAGCAGAAAAACAAAAATCACTGAAAAAGAGATTTCCTTTCATGCCTCATAGGAATGTAGATAATTTAGGAAAATGTTTTCCCAACACCCCCACTGCTTCACACAACTAACCTTATCTCTTCTTTAGTGGCTGCAATCAAGAAAAATCCTTAGGTAACAGCCAGACGTATTTGAAGAACCTATAAGGGGAGGAAGAAGAAGAAAACATTCCTCTGGAGCTAATGGCTGAAAACAAAAAAGTTGGGAATAGTACTTTTTCTTCCAATTCATCCATTAAAGGTGAAATTGGAAGCATGCTGGAAGACCTCAAGAGTGAGATGCTGCAGATTCCTGCCATGAAAATGGATGCCTTCCATATCAAAAGGAAACAAGAGGCAGTAGAGAGGGCTTTGGCCATCTTTTGTCCTAGATGCACTAGAAGGCATCATAGGAATGGAGGTCCATTGAACTCTATAGAGATTTGTTCAATTTGTGAAGAAAATCATTCCACAAACAAGTGCCCGTCCTTGCCTGGACTTAAAGTTGTATACCAAGGGTTTGAAGTAGTCACTGAACAGATCTATTACATAAACCAAAAGAGGCAGCATGGACCTAGACCATACCAGCAGGCGATGCAAGGGACATCTCAGGCATACTACAACCCCAACCAAGTCACGTCCATACCTTCTTGGGGCCCCCCTGCTCATCCTTCCTGGTCCACACCTCCTCCTTGGTCCTTCACATGTCCATATCATTCCCAACTAGCCACCCATCCATTTCAACCCTATGCTCAGCCGCAACCTCGGTGGAATACATCTCATCAGGGGTGGAGGCCCTAGTACAACTCTCCTCTTGCTCTTTTACTTCCACCGCATATTCAAACATAACCATTGCCTCCTGCTCCACCAAGGCAACCCAAAATACCTGTTCAACCGAACTCGAACCTCAGTAACAGACAGGCTCAACAAGTATATAGTGGGGAACCACCTGCCCAACCACAACCCCATCCACATCCATTCAAATGTACACCCCCACTCAACTACCTGTACCACCATTTCCAAACTTGCACATTGAAGTAGCTCAACCCAATTACAATGCTAAGGTACAACACTTCCAAACAACTCCTCTTGAGCTCAATGATATTCACCATAGGTGAGGAAGAGTATTGCAAAAAAGAGATTATATTGATATCATTGAAGGACCACATCCAGTGGAAGAAGATTCAAAAGAGAAGATCAAAGAACCATGGGCTGCACTTGATGAAGAGAAGGCATTAGAATCAGTGATCAAGAGAGCTCCCTCATGGTTACCATCAAATCGTCCATGTATTCAAGAGAAAAATTAGCAAAAAGAGGAAGATGTGAAGGTCATGATAGAAGAAGACATGAAGAATGATCCAGATCAACAAAAGGACCAAGGACATCACAACTATACTCAAATATAGTTCCAGAAAATCATTAAGTTGCAGTAGTACTCTCTTCCTGAACTATGCTTGATCCCTTTAAAGTCAAATCATTTGGTCTCTGAAATTTGGATACATGTCAAAGCATACATTTCAAGCCTCCACATCATTTTGTCTATCATCTCGATGTGCACATGGCTCCATTGGAAGTATTCTTATAATTGAAAATGGTTTTTTTTTCAAGTAGGGTAGGGTAGACAAAAAAATAAAAATGAAAAAATGAAAAATAAGAGGAAAAATAAAAATCTAAGGTGAAAACCTCCTCAGAAGCGCCTCAGATTGGCTCATTGATTGAAAACCTCCATGAGGCAGTCAATGGGTTAGAAAGAAGAGAAAATAAAAAAGAGAATAAGATCCTTGCGTGAAAACTTCCCTTGGAGGTGCCCAGGGCAGGCGTTTAGGGTGAAAATCTCCTTGAGGCACCCTAGTTGTTTTCAAAAAAAAAAAGAGAAAAAGAAAAATGAATTTCTAGTTATATTGCAGGTTTGCAGGAGAAATTTAGGAAGCAGTAGTAGGTGCCAAGAAAGCTCTGAAACCAATAACAGCACCTATCCTACCTTCCCTCGCCTTTCTCGATCATTCTTGACATTTTTTCCACCTTACTATGCTTCTTTTTCGAAAACTGTGTTTTCTACAAGAGGCTCTTGTAGAAATTACAGAAGAGCCAGAAGTGGATTCTAACAATAGTTTGAGGAATAGAAAAGCTTCATAAAAGGGTTTATAAATCCTCCTGCAGTCCTCAAAACCTCTCTTCCATCATCTCCAAGCCTGCATCACACCCCATGCTCATTTTTCTTACTGTAAAAAGAAAATTGCAGGATGCTCTGATACAAAAATATATAGAGCAGAATTTTTTTTTTCTCTAACTTGAAAACCATGCATCCATTTAAAAGACTATTTCATGGGGAGTTGCATGTAGATGATGGTAACATGCTCAAGCAATTTCAGCAACTTCCAGTGCACGGTTACCAATAAATTGGCCTCCATCACCTTCAGCCATTTTTGCATTTTCTCAATATCTGTGCATCCATTTAAAAACCTATTTCATGGGGAGATGCATATGGATGATGGTAACATGCCCAAACAATTTAAGCCAATTCTAGTGCATGGTTTCCAAGAAATCAACCTCTATCACCTTCAACCATTTTTAGTTTTTCTTGAAATCCGTGCATCCATTGACCAAAATGTTTCTATGGGAGGTGCATAATGATGATGGAAACATGCTTAGAAAATTTCACGCCAATCCATTCTATCGTTTGGGAGAAATGAACAAAACAAGTCACTGTCCCATTAAAATCTAGCATTAGTAGCATGAGGGTGCAAATCTGAAGGTTGAAGCAGACTCCTGAAGATTAGATCTGGCCAAGAAGGAACCTGCACACCGCAAACAAGGGACAAATCAAGAGCAAAAAGAATATAGTAGAGGATATACAGGCATGCAGCAACTGAAATATGACCATGCAGTAGCAAAAAGGAACCAAAAGGATGCCTCATAGCCAATACATTCGACTTGCAGGTAAGTGTCTAAACCCATTCCTCTATTGCATCTGTATAATTCAGAACTACATAAACAAATGGAATGGTTTAAGATTAAACCTGAAAGGTGGCCATTTAACTGGCCACCCTCATCCAGTTCGACTGCGCTCATTCGTAGATCACACTGCATGTGTGTGTAGTCAACTCACGAAATATCCAAAAAGACAGGTAGTGGTGGATTTTGAACTCCAATGCAAATGATGGGAAGTGATTGTGGGCAGAAAGCATAAAGTCTCATGATGACACTACAGTAGGGACCAACAGTCCGAATAATGCCACCGCACATTTTTGCCAGCTCACCATCAGTGGAAATATCTCAAAGAAAACATAAGTATGCCTCCTTGAAACTCCTTCACCACCTTCTCTTCCATTTCATCCTCGTCCACTTAGCTACAGTAAGCTCTATACCACCACCATAACCTCGAAATCATGATCCTCTATCATTTTCAGCCATTTTTTGCTATCAGCATTTCTATAAGAGGACCAGTGAGCAGTCTTGCAGAAGAAAAAATGGGATTCTCATCCAAATTTGGGCTCGAAGTGGTAGGCTTGATGGAAACCCACTTTGCATTTTCATATATATAAGGGATGATGTGGTTGTAAGATAGAATTGAGATTGAAAAGAGAGAGGAATTTCATTCAAAGAATTATGCCTGCTTCTTAAGAAAAACACAGTTTTCAACTATTCTCTGTTTCTGAAGTATTGTTTCTTCTTCACCCTAGTTTTCACATATACAAGGAGTGATGCAATTTGAAGGAAGGATTAAGCCTAAAAAAGGAGAGGAATTGCATTCAAAAGTCTGCCCGTTTCTTGAAAAAAACACAGTTTTCATATGTTTCCTATTTCTGCAAAAGAAGTGTTGTCTCCTTCTCCACCTTGGATACTCACATATGTAGTGAATGACACAATTTTAGGGAAGAATTAAGTCTGAAGTGAAGAGTAATTGCATTAAAAGAAAATTCTACCTGTTTCTTAAAGAAAAACATAGTTTTTTCTCTATTTCCCGGTGTTTGAAAATTGTTGCCTCCCTCTTCACCTAAGATATTCCAGAAGACTCTGAACATCATGACAGGGGGATTTATGAGGAAGGAACCTCTGAACTCAACTAGACTACATGAACACCCATAGGTGGTATCCCTTTTTACTAGAGCAAATTGGATGCCCTTCTTTGAAAATCTTCATGGGTATGATGAAGAAGTAACATAGGAATTTGCCTTGTCTTTGAAACCTCACTCAAAGAGTCATGCCAGTGTCAGTCTCAGGGGTCTCACTATAGAAATCATCCTAGAATTAATCAATAGGGTTACCAGTCTCCCACTTGGACTACCCTAGAGCAAGGAAGAAAAACCGTTGGGTCAAGTTGCCAAGAAAACCTTCTTCCAGCCAGATGAGCATCATGTAGAGGAAAAAAATGGCATCAGGAGAACAAGCACACCTTACCCCTGGGATGAGGTCAACTATCAAATTATCAAGTACATCTCTTGTGAAGGAAGGTACAACATAGTTTATGGGTACCATTTCAGACTTTTGAATGACTTAAGATATGGCATGGATCTTCCTGC
Source organism: Pinus taeda (assembly GCA_000404065.3). Lineage (NCBI taxonomy): Eukaryota > Viridiplantae > Streptophyta > Pinopsida > Pinales > Pinaceae > Pinus > Pinus taeda. The sequence continues at coordinate 26,691 of APFE030686883.1, read as the reverse complement.
ACCCCGAAAACTCAGTATTCCTTATTTTCTCCTCTAATCCCTAATAGTTTCCAGTAGTAAATTGAAGGCAAGAGTTCCAGACCAATTTCCTTACCATGGGATGATTAAACAACTGGTGGAAGAGGCCCTCCACACCTTCACAATACCCATAGCCTGGGAGATTTTTAGAAATATGACAAGGGAAGATGATGTGAAAGCCTTCACATATGACCATTGTCCATCTGAAAGTGAGGGAGAACAAGAAAAAGGGGAAGATGAGGAGGAAACATAAAAAGAGGAAAAGACCAAAACAAAGAAAGAAGAACTTGAAACAGAAAAAGAGGAAAAGACCAAAATAGAGAAAGAAGAACTTGAAACAGAGGAGAAAATCAAAATAGAAGATGAGAAGGAAGAACCTAAAACAGATGAGGAAATCAAAACAGAAGATGAGAAGGAAGAACCTGAAACAGAGAAGAAAAAGACGAAAACAGAGAGGAGGAAACTGAGAACAGAAAAGAAAAAGACTAAAATAGAAAAGAAAAATACTAAACCAGAGAATAAAAAGACAAAGGTAGAGAAGGCAGAAACTAAACAAGATGAGAAGGAAACCAAAACAGAGCTTGAGGAAGCGAAGCTAACAGAGGCAGAGAAGACAAAAGAAGAGGAAAAAGAGGAAGAAGAAAGACAACAATGGGAGGAGGTGGATAGAAAGGGAGGATTCCATGATAAAGAGGAGGATATCACATCAGAATCATGGGATGTCAGGGAATCCATTAGAGCCATCATGGATGAAGTGATAGACTAGTTGCTCAGAGGATGAGCAACCCATTCAGTAGGGGGTGATGATGAGCCCTAGAAATAGGTAATTATATGGGCTCATTTGTCCTACTAACTCATCTTAATCCACCATTCTCATTAGTTTATTGCATGTTTTTTATTATATTTATGCTAATAGAGTGAATTGGGTTAGTCATTATGCCATGAAGTCTAATGTGTGCTTTATGCATATTTTTGGTCAATGTTTGGACAAATTCAAAGGATTAATGAGCATTTGGCAGCCAATATTCGGGGGAAACAAGGGAGAGGGTTTGTAGGAGGGTGTCCCTCTAATTTCTGACTCCCTACCTCAAATCCTCCATCAAAAACTCAAAGCACAAATAGCCACATTGATGCATCCAAGCGGGCAGCCGAGCAAGTCAAGAAGAATTGTTGTTTATCTCTAGTTCCACAAGCCGAGCCCCTTGATTTTAGGAGGACTATTGGAGGATTCCATTTGTATAAATAGGGGGGCTTAGAGACTCAGTAGGTTAGTTTGATTTTAGCCAGTCATTAGTAGAATTTTCTCACTTTTGTGCAGCACTTGTTGAGCTCATTTTCAAGCCTCCTTTTTTAGAATAGTTTATGTAATGTGACTTTTACTTTTAATATGGAGATGAACAGTTTTTGAGCTAGCACTGATCTCTTTCAGAGGGCTGAAGATCTTGGGTTAGGGCCCAACCCAAGCTGCCCAACACTTCTTTCTTTGTACTTATATGTTTTTGCTTCAATTCATGAGTTAATTTCTATTACATAGATTCATTTTACTTTGTTTAGATTAGGTTGCTTTTGATGGTTTGCGTAGTTGTTTATGTTTCAGTTTCTCAAGTAGGTTAATGTAGTGACAGAATAAGATTCAAAAAGGCCAACAGTAGGCCCTGATCTCCTTTAACCCTTTCTGGGACTATGATTTGAGGTTAAGGCACTATTGCTGCCACCAGAAACACAATTTTGCTCTCCCATGCAATTTCTAGTTTGATGACTTGATTTGGAAATATTAATGTATTGCTTTAGATTCAATTGCTGAGATCATTTCTTGTTTTCTTATAATAGATCTCTTTGCATGCTTTTCTGTTCAAAGGTTACTGTTCAACATTTTCTGTTTGTAGGTCAGAAATTAAGTCAAGCTAGAGAAATTTATGTTTTCATGGTATAGTTAGTCCTTTCTTTGATCAAGTTTTGTAAGTAGATGTGCAGATCTCTTGCAGGACACCTCAGCTCACCATACATCCATAAAGTAGCCAGCACCAAATCACTTCTCACAGATTTCCCAAGTCATTCGCAACATTTCACCAAATTGCCCTAATTTCTACATTTCTCCATAAGTTTCCCTCTCTCCATTTGAACAAATCCAACCATCATGTTCCCTCTTGATCTTCCTTCAAAAGCTCCAGACACCTCAACACCTTCATCTATCCTTTAGTTACCATTTCCCATCATTTTTCCATCTTTAAAACTTCCAAAAATAGCTCTCGGCCTCCTCTTGTAGATCGTCCTGTAGATCCCCTGCAGCCTCTTGTAGAATTCCCTATAATTGGCTTTTCGAAATCCAATTGGAATGGAAGTCTTCAGAAGGGTACTAGGGGCTTCGTAGGACCTCTCCACACCTTCCTTCACCTCTAAAAAAAACCAAATCCATCTTCCTTCGCCACCAACCTCTTCATAATCACAAACAGATAAATTACAAGCATAATAATTTCACATAAAAACACTCAAAAACACAAAAAGATGTTTTTTCTCATTTCCTTTCAGAAGTAGCTTGAATAGACAAAATTTACCTTTTTAGTAGTTAGTGGCACTCATTTCCTCATTTTTCATCTCTCTTTCTACAAAAGTAGGGTTAGTTAGAAAAACTAGGGTTTGTGAGGGTTTGCTTTACATGCCAGTCTTCTTTCTCTTTCTACAAATAGGATAGCCTCTATAGAGTTAGATTTCTTTCATCACAGTTAAAAGCTTCTTCTGGAACCTCATAGAAGTTGGCTTGATCTCCTAGTGATCTTGCACAAGCTGACCAAGTGATAGCCTGCAGTAAGAGCTAGTACTTGTGCATATAGCACCATCGCTTCTAAGTTTTTTACGAACTATCGGGTTGATAAAAGTAAAGTAGGAAGCCCCAGGAGTTGCAGCATTATTGCTGCAATATTGATGCTTAGCAATGCATTCCAAAACAAAGCACATTCTGATCAAATATCATTTCGTTAGAGAGAAGGTCGCCAAAAAGAATATCAATCTTGAACATGTTGGCACAAAGGAAACAATTGCTGACATCTTTACCAAACCATTACCTCATGAAGCATTTGAGTATATTCGTAAAAAGCTTGGGATTCTCCCAAGTTCTCATTATAATCTTTCTATTATCTAACTAAGTAGAAATAGGGCATGGAGGTGTGTACAGGTCCACAGAATGAAAGTTTTTCAGCGGGAGTTACAATTTGCCATTGATGATAAAGGGGGAGATAAGGTAGTAGGAATAGGTGTCATGATCACAAGGGGAGTACTTTTGTTTCCATCAATGTCAAAGGGGGAGATTGTTGATCAGTGGTTTTCATTAATGTCAACCCAAGAAGCACTAGGGGCTACCCCTATCTTGCATGGGAATTTTAGCTTGACAAATTACTCTATTCTGAGTAAAGGATCTTCTATATAGATTCTACTTGTTGATATATGGAATGACACATAATTCTTCACGATTTGAGAGATATTCATGTTTGAATTTAATAACCCCAGTTAGTGGGCTAAAACCCTATGGGGTTGTGGCATGGCACTCATAATTGGTTGTGTTCATTGAATAGTCAATAATTAATAATGATTTTTTAAATCTCTTAAAATCCCTATTCTACTCGTCGAGATGTTTACATTGATATATGTCTCGTCACATAATTCTTCACAGTTTGAGAGATATTCTTGTTTGAAGTTAGTAACCCCAGTTAGTGGGCTAAAACCCTATGGGGTTGTGGCATGACACTCATAATTGGTTGTGGTCATTAAATAGTCAATAATTAATAATATATATTTTTTCTCCTAAAATCCCTCCAACGTTCACTTTTTGAGAACCCTCTCAACTCAAAACATTCATATAAATAGTGACCCTCATATCCTCCTCTAGTAGGGATTTTGTGGCTTCAAACAGGTCATCATAGATTTTTTCTTATAATGTTTTTCTGTGAAGCTTCAGAAGCTACAATTAAAACCCATTTGAGCCAAAATCGCAGTGAACCTTGTGACTGCATTTCAAATATTTTTTCACTATATTTTCGGATATATGATCTAAGGGAGTTAGGGTTTTTGCATGCTCTCAAATTCCATGTCAAACATGTGATGTTGGGAAAACCATCAGAATGTTCCCTCTGAGAATTCGATTTGAATTTGGTAAATATTGAAAGAAAGAGAACAGACTATAGTTTTTTGGGTATTTTTTTTCAGGGTTGAAGGTCGCAACAGTGACATGTGGCACTTCGTACAATTTCAATCTACTGAACCAATCTATAATCAAGTCATCGTGGGTGATTAGACATAACGCTTTCTTGAATAATCCAATATTGATCAGACCTATGGGGTTGGAAAGAGGACTTAGAGAGCTACCATAGGATGAAATGTTAGACCCTAAACATCCAAATATACATAGATACAACAAATTCAATATTGAGCTCCAAGAAGGCAAGAAAAAACATGCATTCAAGGATCACTGCAGTAAGGGCCACACATCAACAGCCAAGGGTAAGTCTCCTACAAAAAGGTATGTATCAATAGTGTTTACATTTGAATTTTGAGATCATCTCTAACACATGTTTTTGTAGGACAAAATAATTATATACAAGGTCTCAGTTATATCTCTATCTCTATATGTCATAATTAGTTTTGATACCACATTTTGGATGTCCTATTCTTGACACTACACATTTGATGCTACATATTCTTGATGTGACACCAAGTCTGCTAAATCTATATGGTGTTGTAAGTTCATGTTACTTATCTTGTCATAGTTGATAGAATGGTCTCTTTTGTTGTACTTAGAACTTGGTCCATCACAAGTCTAGTGTTTGTCATCAGTTTTTATTGTATATATCTTTAGGTCGGTTTTGACTATAGTCTTGCATAGAGTGCAGGCCTATATCAAGGGTGCGAGTATTTGTCTATTGCTGCAAGAAGTCAACAACAAAAGTGATAAGCACACTTCAAGTATGCATGTAATTTTAATTTGTATTTATTCATTATTATGCACTTACATGTGTTTTGTAGGAAGAGGTAAGTTGAGGGGTATTTTGTATTGTTTTGGGATTGGTTTCACCAGGAAAATTTTGCATGCAGCTAGAAGAAGATTCAAGTACAACATCAAGCAAGAATTCAAGAAAAGAAGTATCAAATCAAAGGAAGCATTGCAATGGGACATCCTTGAAGACATGGCAACCATCTAAATATCGTGAAGTATTGTTAAGGCCAAGAGTCATCATTGTAAAGTTGTAAAAGAGTCATTTATAAATGAGTCATCATTGTAAAATATTAATTATTGTAAAGTTGTAAAAGAATCATTTGTAAAAGAGTCATCATTGTAAATATTATAAAAGAGCCATTTGTGAAAGAGTCATTCTGCCTAGAGTCGAAGAGGCAGTGTTAGGAGGTACATGAGTTACTATTAGGATGATGTCATGGTTGGGTTGCAGGTCATAGACTGATTGAGTATTTGGTCAAGTACACAAAATAATTGTACATCTTATTGTATCGTGGATTGTTTCTCTGGTTTGGGAATCCACAATTTTGTCTCATTTTAGCCATTATATGGTGGAATGGAAGTGCTAGGAAGGTGTATGAAGTCACTTATAGGTTGGGGACTTTGAACATTTCAGGGTGGTAGGGTGGTACTAGGGAAAGTTGTGGCTCAATAGGGTGTTGGGGAATACATTCAATTGATTACTGATGAAACTAGGGCATTGGGGTGTCCTTCCAGTGGGAGCTGGAGAAGAATGCTTTTCTAGAATTCTAGCAAGTTTTTTCTTTCATTTCAGTTAGGGTTGAAGATTAAATAATTTATTAGAGAAGTGTCTGGTCGATTTAGACCCAGAGGGTTTTTCCCACCTAAAATTCTTGTGCCTACTGTGTTCTTTTATTTACTATTATTATTGCATAAACATTAATAATAATTGTACTTTAACTAATGCTTTGAAAATATTTAAAAGTGTTAATTGCTAAGAAATACTGATTCTGCCCCACCCCCCCCCCCCCCCCCCCCCCTCACGTAATTTCCAATAGTTTCTCCCTCCCCTTCTTTCAAGTTAAAATAATTCCCCTCATATCTATGAGAAGGGATGAAGTGTTTGATAGGAATATCTTGAAATCTTTGTTCAAATCCTTTAGTTTTTCTATGAATCTCAGTGTGAGCTACATTTTATTACTCTGCGACTCAAGGGGAAATGGTAGAAACCTTCCCAGATATTGTTCTAGGACCTGCTAATGCTTGAGATCAAGGTTTTTGAATGATTTCATCCATAAATGTTGATCTCCTAAGGCTCACTTGACCTTGGAGTATTTTTGTGGGTTTTAATAGATATTTTTGTTCTATAGCTACTTGATTTCTATTCTTTTTCTAAGTCATACACACCTACATACTTTAAATGTATCACCCAAAGGTGGGTGCTAGAAAAATCACTTTTCTTGGTGCATGCATAGGTTCTTACCTTCCATCTTCAATACCTAGCCGTTCAGAGACACAATCTATCACTTTTTTGACAACCTCCCCGACAACGTCGTTAAAATGTTGTGTACTAAGTTGTTCCTAAGAAATCAACGCAATCCTCTCTCCATTAATCTATCAACCCGAGGTTTGTCCTTTTATTGCAAGGTTGTTGGCATAGTCTATGCAAGGACAACACTTTAAATTATAGGAACACATGTAATACCACTACAAATCAGAGGCTAAAGAGGAATACTTGCAGAAAATACTACGTATTATCAAATTCTATCAGGAGTAAATTTCTTATACAGAAATCATTAACTATCTAAAAATCATATGTTAAGTTCTATAGTTGGCTTAAGGGGGCCTAACCCATGTTCAAAGTTGTTTGTGCCATCCAACAAAACCCTAACTGTTGGCCCTTTCAACAACAACCTGCATAGCATAGGATGCAGCCTCACTCGAAGCAGTATTGGGAAATGCTAGAACCAGGTTTCTGCACCCAGGGACATGTGATAAGTGGTTCTTAAGCTCTTATAGCTTAGATCTGCCTTTGTGTAGATCAGTAGTCATCTATGGTTTGATACAGTAACTTGGAGGGCCTGACCCAGGTTCAACGTTAGTTAGCCAAAAAAATCCCTAGACTACTGGCCCTTTCAGCATCAGCTCATGGAGCGTGGACTGAAGTCTCACCTGAAGTAGTATGGGGGGATGCTAGAACCAAGTTTCCACACCCTTGAGATGGATGTGATGTTAGTTTATTCTGGCTATACCCTCCTTCGCATAGGTGGCTTAGCCCTTTGTTCCACCCTTAAGTACCTTCGCGAAAGGGTAGATTTGGTTTCTGCACAGCCCTAACATGTGGCTCAAGGACTTTTGCGCTACTAGGGTAGCAGACTATGATATCTCCCAATCTAGGCTAAGTGTTTTACTTATCTTATTAAATGCTCTTAGTTAGCTTCGTGTAAATAGATATTCTTACTTGAGTTCACTTAACTAACACATTTACATACATTCGTGCATCATATAAGCATTATAAGTGAAATTCATACCCAACATAAAAAGATGCAGAAACAAGAAATAAAGACACATAAATTATAGAATACTTCTCTTTATTGATAATTCCATACGATTATAGACTCAGCCCACCCTGCGCACTCAACTGCAAGGGTCCATGCACTCAGCTGTGGACTTCTAGGCCTCTGCACACTAAGCTGCAGAGCCTCTACCTATGCTACAACCTAAACTTAGACTTCTACTATAGAGTTATCTCTCATACATCATATCTTCATGTTCATCTTTTTCTAACTACTTAGATCTTAGTTCTTTTTATACAATCCCATGGTCCGTGGACCATGGGTAGATCTCTTACAGCCAACATTACATATTCAAAATAAGGGCAGACAACCCTATGACTCTTTAACACCTACATGCTCTACAACCACAAAATACGGAGTCTTTACCCTTGGATTACAAAATTTGACCAAAATATGGGCTTTTAGCCTTAAAACTACCCTTGGGGGATCCCGCGCTCAACAGGCCCCCAACACAAACATCGTGACTCGCCCTCTAGTCACTCTACAGGTGTGGAGATCTTAGTGCGAAGATCTCCTAGCTCCATTTGGATGACCACAACCTCGGTAGCGCACTGAGCAGCTGCCTAGTTGACTTCTTCCACTCTTTGCTCGGTGATTGCAGCTGAAATGCTACCCTAAATCTTCTACTGAGTTGCATGTAGTGCTTCAAGCTTTCCTTCAATGGAAGCTTTCATTGTATATGCCTCATCTATCCATGGTTGTAGGCATGCTTTTAGTACCGCTTATTTGTGTCGAGCGACATCCACCTATTCCTTAAGCGCCTTTTCCTCCTGCATCTGTGGGAGCCTCTGTGTGAGGGCGAGCATCTATGTAGTCCCTTTGACCTCATCATATCATTGTTGTAGCTCACGCACCTCTGTCTCTAGGTGCTCTACGTTCGTATCCTCCTGCAAGTTGGTCAGGACCTTGAATGACTGTTCAAAAAGTAATGTGAAATCTACTACTACATTGTCAAACACCGCTATGCTGCTGTAATAGTGGTGGTACATTGTTCCCTAACTTCTGGCAGAGTTAGAGGTTGAGCCCTGAACTACAATTATGGGATTTAAAGGTTCAGCTCTAGCTGAATCCTGGCCATCTATATTCGAGTGTCGCACACCCCTGTGGAAAACTTATGGACGCGCGCCTCAAACGATTCTTCTGCTTGAATGTCCAACTCTGGGACCATTCCACAGGCTTCCTCCACAACCTACATGATCTTATTATTTTGTTCCACTGCCTCGCTGCACTGCAGGCCCAATTGCTCGATGTTGATGTGCTACTTGCTCATCACCTGTAGAGCATGACTCTCCTAGGACCTAAGTTCCGCGGTGGCTCCATCCCGTAAGAGGTGGAGCGTCTCTCGAGGGAGCGTGGCCATATTCAATCCCACCCCTTTCAAGTTGCTAACCATGGGCTTGTTGGCCTCATTTTCTATAGTAAGTGCCCCATCTAGTAGCAGTGTCACATTGGTCACCCCTATGCGCAACATCTCCTTGGCAGTTGAAGTGTCGATTGTGAGGTTGGTGAACACTATGTCAGCCTGTGGAGTGTGAACCTACAAGTCCTACAACTCTATGTGGAGAGCCCCTAAGACCAATTGTTACTGTTCTTTGAACTGTTGGAGGGCCTCTGTGGTGATATCCCTCACTGTTTCTCCAATCTCGTGCAAATCCCCCTCAGTGAGGATGATTAGGTCCAAGGATGTATTTGAAGCCTTGGTTTTTTTTTGCGACGCTATCTTCTCTTGTGGTCGTTGATGCTTGAGTTGGGTGGATGTCTCTACAGGTCCATGCCACCTTGTTCTGTTGGCTACTTTGTTTCTACCTTAGCCTCGAGTGAAGGTCGCTTCTTTCCTTCACGCTCGTCTCCTCCTGACTTCTTATATTCTTCCAATTTCACGATGTTGTCTGCTGCCTCGGACTTAGCCTCTACTTCCTCCTTTCTATTTTTCTCAACCAGTTACACTATTCAGAGCTTTGTTTCTTCCTTCTTACGCTATGTGGCAGACTTATCCGTTTCCACTGTGGAGCCTGCGGGACCATGCCACTCTAGCGGCCAAGAGTCGAGGACTGCAAAAATAACATCATCTATCACCAGATATGGTAAGTTATGCCTTGTCTTCATGGGGTCCTTTCGTGCCCTGATAAAGACATGGTGGAAATCTAATTTGAACTCTACAAAGCTCTGCAAACTAGCATATATTGTGGGCGATGATTGTGACTTGCGATTCTTCCCCATCTATATATTCATCTCCATCAAGATCCAAGATATATTGCTTTCTTTTATGCGATGTGCATCCTTGATCACCCATAGCAAAGCATACTTCACTGCTTCTGGAAGGTCCAGCGAGACCAAAGGGAATTGGTTGTCTTCCGGCAACCCCCTTGCCATGAGTACAATTGACAGCAGGAGCCAGGCGTAGTGAAATTTCTTGCCCTACTCCTGTGCCTCACGACAGTTCATAAGGAACTTGCCGCAGAGATAATTCACCTAGTTGAACTGGACTCCTTCAATGCATTGGGCTGCTAGTGCAATCAAAGGCGCAGTTATATTAGGGTTCTCAATTTGTGGTCCTTGAACCTCGCGGTGGCCTTTTGTTTCTGGAATGTTGATCTTCCGTGGATCCTCATCCTCATCTTCAACAATTACATTATAACACTTGAGTGCGTGACTCAGTTGAGTAGCCCATTTAGGCTGAATCAGGTCTATAAGATCCCTTGGTATCCTAAAGATGGTTGCTTTCACTTCTTGTAGCACTTCATCAATACTGTTAAACCCATCCTCAAAACTGAATGTCATCATGAGTCCTTCGTGCAAGATATCCCATTCACTTGTCCCATGGTGGAGCTCTATTTTTATCTACCAATTCATAGGGATAACATCCAGGGTATGATAGAATAGGGGCACCCACTCAGGTTGTGGCTTTTCTCCATAGGCCTGCGTCCATTTGGCTAGATGCGTGTGTGGATCATTCTATCCATTGTACTTGTCTATCAGTCACATCGTAGGCTTCCCAAATCATGCTCTCCTCATCCTCCTACATTCTCGCCAATCATCGAAGCTTCCCTTGTGCCTACCCCACCATCTTGCAGGTGTAGCGTGCAGTGTCCAGTCCAAGGCCTGGAAGCGTTTCTTTTCTAGTACCTCTCTTTCAAATGCGTCCAAAAAGGTATCTACCTCATTTAAACCATCATAAATAGGTACATTTCGTACATCTGATGACACACAACACAGTGACCGGGTCATCATGTTGCACTTCAATGTAGTTACTTCATGTAATCGATTCTGCTAGTGTTCTATTTCTTCATCAGAGTCCGAAGTGCAGGAAATCTCGTGATCCCATGTAATTCGTCCATCCACGATGGGATTCACCCAGTCTTGGTCTTGCACTATTATCTTATAGATGTAGTCCAAATCATCATCACTCTCAAAATCATGGACCAATTCTGTATAGCATGATCCTTCAGCAGGATCCAGGGGTATTTACGCGTAATGATTTCTTCTCAAAGATCATCTTTCACTTCTTCAGATTGATTACCCCATTCGTATCAATAGCCTAGTCAATTCCTAGGAGCGCAGGGTAGGGATTGCTATCATCTACTATCTCTATTACTTTAAAATCTGCCAGCGTGCTTACTCCCTCAATCTCCACGGTCACCCCCTGTAGCAGCCTCATGGGTATGATTTTCTACTTATTTGCCATCCTTAGCTAAATCAAAGACCATTGTAGCGCAGGTCTCCCCATTCGCTCCCACATATGCTTTGGTAGGACATTCGCATCTGACCACATGTCCAAAATGACTTGATCCATTTCATATTCTCTGATCTCCATGGTCAGTCTCACTTCACGTGCCGTCCTTATCTTATTCTTACTGATATTTCGAACTATGCACGGCTCACCTGGCCCAGTTCCAGTGCATCTATTGATGAGTTCTTGTAGCCCTTTTATAGCCTTATTGTCGCACAGTAACTTCATATAGGTTTCCTAAGGAAAGTTGTGAGCATAAAGGGGTCCATCTCCGGCTTAGGCTTATCCTTACTTCCTAAGGTGGAGGCCTCAACGATGCTCTTCTTAGCTTCCATGAATGCTTCACAAACATGCTCCAAATCAAAGTCAGTCTCTTTCACCAAGGCCTTGCGATCCCATGTGCTATCTTCTGGCTACATCCCCTTGTCATCTCCCATCGCAATTCCACTCCTGAGCACTATATTTACGTTTGAATCTTCCTCACATGACTCAGACCTCATCATTTGTAGGTTTTTAGTCGGGGGAGGTGGTAACGCTCCTTTGTCAAGTATCCTAGCTATCAACGTAGGAGAATATTTTGTCTCATGATCAAATAGCATGTAATACTTGCACGACGGATGTGTTGGATTAGTGAAATTGCAGGCATATTGTCCTGGTCCTCCGTAATTGTAGGAAATCAATTGTCCTTGACCTTTACCAGGTCCTTCTCTGCCTCAACCTCATCTACACCTCTGAAATCCTATCTGCGTCATCCCTATATTCTGGTCAAGGGGCTGTGTTTCGGCCTGAACCTTGTAGGCAGGAGTTCAATCCATCATCAATTCTTATCTCCTACAAGTACGATCATCATGTCCAACTGATCTAAAAAAATTGCAAAACAACTATTGCGGTGCTTGCACATACGTTTGTAGCACGTGACAGCGATGTGTGGCATGTTTTCTGGCTACCTGATAGATAGCGCACCATAAAGCAAGTGTTGTGCTAGGTCCCACTTGAACTTCCAACCTTAAAGGCATCATTCCTCCTCCTACAAGGTAATTTTCAAAGACTGGGCAATGGTCTTTGTGATGACCCTGACTCTTACATTTCAAGCACCGTACGCTCTCACGTATCTCTGGTTGAACTGTCCTATCCTTCTTCAGAATTTACATCTCAAGGTACAGATTCTTCAGCTGTGCATGAATCTACTGAACTCCTAGATTAGGATCCTACATGAGAGTCTCATGTAGTTTCATGGCAATCTCCAAGGCCTCTGCCTAAGTTGTTATCTTCTGTTGCGGCCACACACTCCTTAAGTGTGGTAGTAGTGAAGCCACAAACCATTTGTGATGTTGTCCATCTGTCAAATTCATGTTGGCTTCATGGATCATACATTTTAGCCTTTGATCCAGTTCCCAAGGCATCTCACTTGGTTGCATCATGATCTCTTTAAATCCCACAATCAACTACACCTCATACTTAGGCCTGCTCAATTCCCTATTTGGTGCTACTTGGATGTCTTGTATTCCAACATTCAAGTTATTGTTAGAATACTTAATATGCCAGGTTAGCACGCGATATTGTAGAGCACTAACCAATGTCACTTTATTTATATGATCATCTGTAACACCTTGAGCTTCCTATACAACCCTTACAACAAACCAGAATTAGTCTGGGTCCTCATTTCCCAACCCTTTGAATAACAACAACTTCACTGTGTTCACCATACTAAATCACGGTGGAGGCGGAGGTGGTACGGGTGACGTTGGATGCAATGGTAGTGAGGTCGAAGGTGGTGTGGGTGGAGGTGGTATTCGGGAGAATCCTTGTCTTATCAACTGAATAACACTTCGCGGAGAAGCTTTCGCTATTCCCTCTTCATCCCTTCATGGAGTTTAAATCAAGGGGCTATGCTCTCGACCCTTATTTCCTTTGTTTCTGTAAAAATTTCCACTTCGCGTAGTCCCAAACATCAAGGTAGCTACATAACCCGTTTTTCACACAACAACATTTTAATCCAAGTATTTAAAGATTTTACGTACTTACCTCACAGTCCTTTTAAAAAGCGTTTTCTGCCTCACTATAGCTGACTAAGGTTTTGACCGTGAACTCAGTAAAAAATCCTCCTACGATGCAATTGAACCAATGATCGATAGCATGGGTGATCTTATCCTTCGATGCTTCCAACCTTTTCATTAGCTCTGGGGTCCACACAATAGGATTGTCAAGTTTCCACCTTCCTTGGTTATCTTCTAGCTTTGTGGTCCACTCGTATAGCTCAGTAGGAAAGGAGGAAAAAAATATTTCATGGATCTCTGTATATAGGTATCATTCCAACCACTGTTCTTTTGATAGTCACGGGTTTTTGTTCTCTTGTTCCACAAATTCATGAATCCTTCTGCCCAACTAGCCTTCAATTTCTTTCTTAGTAGGATTCCAATGATACAACAACACACATCTCTTATGCAGATTTTGGTCTTGGAAATGGAACCATTTGTTGGCTTGAGGGGGCCTGACCCAGGTTCAGCGTTAGTTAGACAAACAAATCCCTACACTACTAGCCCTTTCAGCATCAGCTTGTGGAGGACGGACTGAAGCCTCACCCGAAGCAGTATGGGGGGATGCTAGAACCAAGTTTCTGCACGCTTGAGATGGATGTGATATCCATTTATTCCATAAATACCTACCTTCACACAGGTAGATTAGCCCTCTGTTCCACCCTTCAATACCTTCGCGAAAGGGTACAGTTGATTTTTGCACAGCCCTAACCTGCAGCTCAGGGACTTTTGTGCTACTAGGGAAGCGAACTAAAATATCTTCCAAACTAGCCTAAGTGTTTTACTTATCTTATTAATCGATCTTAGTTAGCCTCACATAAACAGATGTTCTTACTTGAGTTCACTTAACCAACACATTTACATACATTCACGCATCATATAAGCGTTATAAGTGAAATTCATGCCCAACATAACAAGATGCATAAACAAGAAATAAAGATGCAGAAATTGTAGAATACTTCTCTTTATTGACAATTCCGGATGATTACAGACTCAACTTGTCCTATGCACTTAGCTGTAGGGGTCCACACACTCAGCTGCAGACTTCTAGGCCTCTGCGCACTTAGCTGCAGAGTCTCTACCTACACTACAACCTGAAGTTAGACTTCTACTATAGAGCTATCTCTCATACATCATATCTTCATGTTCATCTTTTCCTAACTACTCAAAGCTTAGATCTTTTTATACAATCCCGTGGTCCACGGACCGTGGGTAGATCTCTTACAACTGACATTACATTTCCAAAATAAGGGTAGACAACCCTATGACTCTCTAACACATACATGCTCTGCGACCATAAAATGCGGAGTCTTTACTCTTGGATTACAAAATTTGACCAAAATATGGGTTTTTAGCAGCAAAAACACCCTTCGAGGATCTCGTGCGAACACTCAAGTTAGAAAGCTTCTAGACCTTTGGGAAGGTCTACAATTAGTCTTTGCAAACCCTAAACATGCAACTTATCCACTTTCGTGCATTGATCCATAATCCTAGATTTTCCTTCGTGTAGATCTATCTAATTCATCAGAAATCATAACATAAATAAACCTTATCTTTGTGAAAATAGATAATTACTTAGGTCGTGAACAAATAAGATAGATTCACTAGTTTCATGCAACATTTAATCATTATTCCAAAGAAAACATATTATAAAGTGACAGACCATAACATAAACATAATCAATAATAATGCTCAGATTGCAAGATACTTCTTCAAAATCACTCTTTATTTATCTTCAACGTTTAGATTATAGAATCTTTCACCCTAAGCATTCAGGTGCAAGGGTCCACGTACTCAACTACGGACTTACTAAGGCCTCTTGTACACTCAGCTTCAGGAGGCTTCACCTTTCGCCTAAGTACAAGAAGCAGAGCCTTCCTTCCTTTGCACTTTCCCAAAACAATCTCTATCTAGCCTTCGCCACTCTTATTTTTTTCTTAGACTCTCTATAACTCAACTATATATAGCTTTCTTCAATATAATACCATTGCTATAGGTATTAATGCACGGTGTATGGAAGATGAAAGAACCCTCGAGGGTCTTCCCGAGACCCGTAGTAGACTGTAAGATTATCTGCAGCTGTCACAAAGATACATGCATGTCCATGTTCAACAACTAACAATCAAAGAAAGAAGGACTCATTACCTAGAGCCTTCGTGTCTAGTTGCAGGAGAATGCAATGAAGTTAGGTGGAAGTCCCTTGAGTCGGCTCCAGATCAAGTCCTACACATAGAAAAGGCAAGCGTAATCACAACATAAAACCCTGATAATCAATGCATAAACATAAAAAAGACATCTAGTTGCACAAAACTAAGCCACTCATGCTAAAAGATATTTAATAAACATATTAATGAATTATAGTACCAACATGATGGAGTGGATAGTACAACTGCAGTTCTATATTAATGTTGAAAGAGTGATTACAACCATCGATTGCATCAGCATTCCCTTACCCCTCCAGCTCCTCTCTCTCTCTCCCTTCTTACCAACTTCACATGTTTAAGTCTGAGACTCTGTTCGACAATCATCTAAGCTATCCTTTCAAATGATATGACCCCTTGCACAATAGCCCTAGCTCTACTTATGTAGCATGTGAGGTTAGGGTTGCCAAGTTTTTCCATGAGATTCTTTAGGTAAAAGCAATGATGTTGCCATTCTTTTGAGCTCTTTCCCATTTTCATACTCCATAGAGATTAGTAATCCCCCAAATAGGTCGAAATTTTATGTTTCCTTGCTTTTTTGAGTTGATTTAGGACATAATGTATGGATCTTTCTTAGTCAATCTGCTCCTTTGACCCTTAGAAACTCATTAGGGTTTACTAACAATGCTCCCAAGGTAACACGTAGAGTTACTTAGGTCACTAACACACCCTTAGGCTTGATGAGAAGATTTATAAAGCAGGTTGCTAGTGTATAGGTAGTGTTAGCTTGGAAATAAGGCTTATGAACTTGATCATTGCTTCAGTCATCATGTCTTTGCCCTTTGAGTTGATGAGGAGGTCATTTTCTTGTATAACAGATGCCCCCTAAAGTGTGAGATCAGAGGTTGCGATGATGGCCGAAATACTTTATACTTAACTGTTCTATTCTTCTTTGACAAAAAGAGAGAGAGAGGATCAAAGCTTCGAGTAGTATGGGAAACTTGATACAACACATATATATAAAACAACTAAAATCATGTCCTAAGTCAAGCATTCCAATGCTTAGTAGCTATGTCAGATTGTTTTTCTCATAAAAGAGATATGACGATGCTGGCCGCCAATAAGCACAATGCGAAACCGGTGTCATAATAGGATCATTTTGATGAGATGTCTCCAAAAAACAATAATCATAGCTTGGGAGAGGAAACAAGGTTGAGTGATGCAAGCCTCTACCTAAGGTCTTGATTTCCACTTCACCGAACATCATAGATTGATACATGTGAATATATGTGTTGATTTCAAACATGCACAAAATCTTCTAATTACTAAATAATGGAGACCTTGAACAGACGCAAGGAAGGCCACCAATAATGGTGATGGCCTTCAAGATGCACAGTACAATCTAGCGAGTGTGAAAAATGTTTTTTTTGTTAAACATCGGATACAGAGATGCAAGAACATTGGGGTATATAGGTTAAACTCATAGGATGGTGAGATTCATATTGAGAGGTCGTTGCAAGGAAGGTTTATCTGAGGGAGTTCCAAGTTCGAGGGAATGCCTGCTGCCAAAAAATACTTTCAAATACTGAACATAGTTGTATTGTCCACTTCCCCCATCTGATTAGTTTTGTGAGTCCAAACAAGTAAACTCATCGAATTTTTGATATTTTAAGAGTCTGAAAAGGACCACAAAAAGAGTGACTCTATGCCCTATCTGATTAGTTTAATGAGTCCAGACAGGAAAACTCGTCGATCTTTTCATGTTTTAAGAGTCTAAAAGGGATCGTAAAAAGAGCGACTCTATTTCACATATGTATAATTTAATGAGTCCGGATGAGATAACTCGATGGTATTTCATATTTAGAGAGTCTAAAGAGATAATAAAGAATGACTCCATGGTGTTCCCTTTGTCATACTTGTTAACCGGGTGCGACAAAGGTTTAATAGTATGCTCGGATTAGTTACTTTTTTGTGAGTTAATCTATAGAGTGCAACAACACTTTGCAATTTTGAGACCCAACTGATAGTTGTTCCACCTATAGTAAACACATAACTCCTACTGTTATCTCTATCACCTACCATATCTACATCAACATATCCCTATAGAGAAATGTTTGAACCACCAAAGCATAGTGCTTGATTTGTGGTACCTCTCAAATACCTGAGAATCCACTTTATTTCCATCCAATGTTCTTTTCCTGGATTTTTCATGTACCTGCTTACAACTCCCACTACATGTGCAATATCAGGCCTTGTGCAGACCATTGCATACATTAAGCTTCCAACTACTGATGCATATGGAACTTTAGACATATCAGCCATTCCTTCCTGACTCTTGGGACACATTTCCTTAGTTTGAAATGGCTAGCCAAAGGTATACTAACTGGTTTTGCATTTTGCATATTAAACCTTTTCAACACCTTTTCTATGTACTCACTCTGAGACAATGTTAATTTTCGATCCTTCCTGTCTCTAGTTATTCTCATACCAAGGATTTGTTTTGCAGCACCCAAATCCTTCATTGCAAGTGAGTTTGCCAGTTTTATTTTAAGCACATTATTTCCTGCATGTTATAACCTACAAAAAGCATGTCATCTACATACAATAACAATATAATATAGCTGCCATAATTTTGCCTTTTGAGATAAACACAATGATTAGAGTGACATCTAGTATAACCTTGTTCAGACATAAACTTGTCAAAATTTAGATACCACTGCCTTGGTGCCTTTTTTAAGCCATACAAGCTCTTCTTCAACCTACACACTAGTTTCTCCTTCCCTTTTACCTCATATTGTTGTGGCTACTACATATATATCTCCTCCTCCAAATCCCCATGGACAAAAGTTGTCTTTACATCTAACTGCTCAAGATGCAAATCTTCAGCCACTAATAGACTTAAAATAGTTCTGATTGAAGTCATTTTAACAACAAGAGAAAATATCTCATCAAATTCTATAACCTTTTTCTGTGCAAACCTCCTCACCACAAGTCTAGCTCTATACCTTTGTCTACCTCCATCTTCTTCCTTAAACTTGTAAACCCATTTATTTTGCAATGTTGTTTTACCTGTAGGCAACCTAACTAAGTCCCAAGTTTGGTTAGGTGCTAAGGAGTACATATCTTGTTTTATGGCTTTCTTCCACTTCTTCCTGGTTTCTACCTGTACTACTTCTTCATAACATTTTGGTTCACCAGAATCCGTCAAGAATACATAATATAATGAAGAAGAGTATCATTCAGGAGGTCTACTTATCCTAGTAGATCTTCTAACAACACTTTTAGGTGTTTTAGGTGCTTGTTGTTGTTCTGGTTGTCGATCATTACGATTTTCAAGCACCATCACTTTTTCTGTGATCTCTTCAAGCACTATGTATTCTCTGTTTTCTTTTTCTTGTTTCTTTTCCTACAGCTGATCCTTATACAAAATCTTTTCATTGAGTGTGACATCTCTACTCCTAATGATTTTGTGTTTTTCATAATCATAAAAGCAATAACCAAAATCATTAAAACCATATCCAATAAAGGTACATTTCTTTGATTTTGCCTCAAGCTTTGTTCTATTTTCTTTATTAATGTGGACAAAGGCTTCACAACCAAAAGTCTTTAAAAAGAGTACTTTACCTTTTTACTTGTCCATGCCTCCTCTGGAATACCACTGTCCAAGGAACTTGAAAGCCCTCTGTTTATTAGATAAACAACAATATTTACAGTATCTGTCCAAAATTGTAAAGGCAATCTTGCATGCAATCTCGTGCACCTTGCACACTCCATGATTGTCCCATTCATCCTTTTTGACTTTTGTTGTGGTGTTCCTAGAACTGTGTTCTCTCTGTGGAATCTATTTTTTGAACAATACCTGTCAAAATCTTTGCTGCAATATTCACCTCCATTGTCTGATCTAAGACACTTCAACCTTTTTCCTATCTCATTTTCAACTAAATGTTTCCACTTCTTGAAAGTACCAAATACATCATATTTATTTCGAATATAATAAATCCAAGTTTTTTTAGTTGCATCATCAATAAAAGTAACATAGTAATGATAGCCACTGAGAGATGATACCTGAGCAGGTCCCCATACATTTGTATGCACAAGCTCTAATTTTTTGGTCTTCTTTTCTTTCCCAACTTTGAGAAATCTGGCTCTCTTTTGTTTTCGATAAACACAATTTTCATAGAATTCCAAATCAACATGCTTCAAACCTGGCAACAAATTTCTTGACTGAAGGATCTAAATCCCCTTCTCACTCATGTGCCCAACCCTATGATGCAACAATGATCTATCTTCTCTTATAGAGGTTAAAGCATTAACAAAATTAGAAATAACATTGCATAAATACAATGTACCAAACTTTTCTCCTTTCCCTATTACTAGGGCTCCTTTAGTGACCTTCCAGATTTTATCTGTGAAAGTAGTTACCCAACCTTCACCTCCCAACTGCCCTGTTGAAATAATATTTTTCTTCAGATCTGGAACATGCCTTACCTCCTTCAATAGCCATTGATTTTCATTTTGCTGTTTTATGGAAATTGTACCCATTCCAATGATTTTATAGGGTTTATCATCACCCAATTGAACTTGTCCAAAATCTCCATTAACATAAGCATGAAAATGTTTCCTATCATGTGTGGCATGGAATGAGGCCCCTAAATCTACCACCGAGGCATCAATAATATTTTCTAATGAAAGAATCAAAGAACCTTGCAACACATCACCTATTACATTCGCTTCATGATTATTTTCTTTTCCCTTCGAAGACTTTCAATCTTTCTTTAGGTGTCCTTTCTTCCCCAATTTCCAGCACACTATCCCTACTTCAATCTACCCTTTCTTTACCTACTGTGATATCCAGGGTTCTTTCCTCTTTCCATCTTTCTTCCCCTAGTCTTTGCAGTCAAAACCTTACCTAATGTCTCACTGGATATTTTCCGTTGCATTTCCTCGCTAATGATTGCACCGACAACATCATCAAACTTTAAAGTACTAGATCCAGAGACAGAGTTACTAATGGCTATAACTAAACCATTCCAAATTTCTGGCAATGAGTACAGAAATAACAAAGTCCTAACTTCATCATAAAAAGTTACCCCTACAAAACTTAACTAACTTGTAACTATATTAAATTCATTTAAATGATCAACAATAGATCCACCTTCTAACATCTTCATATTAAATAAACGTTTCATAAGAAATACCTTATTTAAGGCCGAGGTTTTTCATATAGTTTGGCCAATGTCGACATTAAATCCTCTCTTGTAGTTTCGTTTGAAATATTAAAGGCTACCGATGCTACTAGGCATAGCTGTATTGTTCCAAGTGCCTTTCTGTTAAGAATATCCCATTCTATGTCTATCATACTCGTCAGCCTCTTTGCCTTTTTGCTCAATGGTTGGTGTAACAGCACAAGTAAAACTAAAATTAATGTCAAAAGGAAAACAATTCTTTCAATGAAATTATACTTGTACTTTCCGGCTGCGAAGTGACCACAAGTTTTGGGGACGACTCTCCTCCCAACCGTAGGCTCAATTGTGCAGGATTCTGCTACAACTGGCCACCCCCGAGCCCTCAATCAACGACTACTGCCAGTATTCCTAAGTCTTAGTATTCTCCCAAGAGAATGAA